>JACEEZ010006600.1:506678-571678 GCA_016584305.1 Chionoecetes opilio
GTGTGGCAATTGAAACGGACTCTGAGTGACTTAAATGCATTCTTTCATTTCATTTCATGTACATGTAAACTTGCGTATATGCAATGATGCGCCTTTCTCGTCCATCGTTCACTGTTGCGTTACTTAAATTTTCACTAGATGTATGTTATGTTTGTAATAAGTAATTAAATCTACTCATTATTATAGCATAAACTAATATTTTTTACAATATGGCTTGTTATTCTGCTTATTTTGACACCAAATATAAGTTTGTACCTGCATTATTGGTCATTCTATTGACATTTTTGTATTTTCGAGAAAATCCGATATTTCGCGAGTGGCCCCTTTTCATATAATATTCCTAGTCTATACTCGTTATTATAGCATAAAGCAATATTTTTGCAACATGGCTTGTTATTCTGCTCCTTTTGACACCAAAATAAAGTTTGTAACTGCATTATATATATAACTAGCCGCAAAGCCGCCCTCCGGGCGGACTTTTTGGCTAGCTCCTGCGGAGGGCTATTGGTGGTGGGCCCTTCGGCCCACCACCTGTGTTTGGTGGGCCTTCGGCCCACCAAACACGGACTCTCCAGATAGCCCCTTCTAACTTTCCAGAAATCATGGATGTAGAAATGTATGTATTACCCCCACCCATTCACTCACCCATTACCCATCACCCCCCACCCATTCACTCACCCATTACCCATCACCCCCCACCCATTCACTCACCCATTACCCATCACCACACACCCATTCACTCACCCATTACCTATCACCCCCCACCTATTCCCTCACCCATCACCCATCACCCCCAACCCATCACCCCCCACCCATTCACTCACCCATCACCCCACACCCATTACCCATCACCCCACCCATTCACTCACCCATTACCCATCACCCTACATAAAGGTTTCCTCAATTCTCGCAACCCACTTTTTTTTCACAATTATCGCTAATAGGCTGCTAAAAAAAAAAAAAAAAAGTGATCGGAACATCTCATAATTGGGCTTAAAACCTTCCCCTGGTCAACCCGGTTCCAAAAATGTTTCATATGAGGTGATTGCGCCACGGGGGGCGGAACCTATACCAGACACACACACACACACACACACACACACACACAAACAGACAGACAGACAGACACACTTTCGCTTATATTTACCATTACCCATCACCCCCCCACCTATTCCCTCACCCATCACCCATCACCCCCCACCCATTCACTCACCCATCACCCCACACCCATTACCCATCACCCCACCCATTCACTCACCCATTACCCATCACCCTACATCAAGGTTTCCTCAATTCTCGCAACCCACTTTTTTTCCACAATTATCGCTAATAGGCTGCTAAAAAAAAAAAAAAGTGATCGGATCATCTCATAATTGGGCTTAAAACCTTCCCCTGGTCAACCCGGTTCCAAAAATGTGCCATATGAGGTGATTGCGCCACGGGGAGCGGAACCTATACCAGACACACACACACACACACACACACACACACACACACACACAGACAGACAGACACACTTTCGCTTATATTTACCATTACCCATCACCCCCCACCTATTCCCTCACCCATCACCATCACCCCCCACCCATTCACTCACCCATCACCCCACACCCATTACCCATCACCCACCCATTCACTCACCCATTACCCATCACCCTACATCAAGGTTTCCTCAATTCTCGCAACCCACTTTTTTTTCACAATTATCGCTAATAGGCTGCTAAAAAAAAAAAAAAAGTGATCGGATCATCTCATAAATGGGCTTAAAACCTTCCCCTGGTCAACCCGGTTCCAAAAATGTTTCATATGAGGTGATTGCGCCACAGGGGGCGGAACCTATACCAGACACACACACACACACACACACACACACACACACAGACAGACAGACAGACAGACACACTTTCGCTTATATTTACCATTACCCATCACTCCCCACCTATTCCCTCACCCATCACCCATCACCCCCCACCCATTCACTCACCCATCACCCCACACCCATTACCCATCACCCGACCCATTCACTCACCCATTACCCATCACCCTACATCAAGGTTTCCTCAATTCTCGCAACCCACTTTTTTTTCACAATTATCGCTAATAGGCTGCTAAAAAAAAAAAAAAAAAAAAAAAGTGATCGAATCATCTCATAAGTGGGCTTATGACCTTCCCCTGGTCAACCCGGTTCCAAAAATGTGCCATATGAGGTGATTGCGCCACGGGGGGCGGAACCTATACCACACACACACACACACACACACACACATACAGACAGACAGACAGACAGACAGACACACTTTCGCTTATATTATTATAGATTATTGGTCATTTTATTTACATTTTTGTATTTTCGAGAAAATCCGATATTTCGCGATTGGCCCCTTTTCATATAATATTCCTAGTCTATACTCATTATTATAGCATAAAGCAATAATTTTACAACATAGCTTGTTATTCTGCTCATTTTGACACCAAAATAAAGTTTGTAACTGCATTATTGGTCATTTTATTGACATTTTTGTATTTTCGAGAGAATCTGATATTTCGCGATTGACCTCTTTCACAAAATAACCCACTGTGAGGTCCCAAATCATAATATCAAGTGTCATCCAGAGTAATATTGCTTAAGAGGTGTCATGGTTCAATCCTAGCATGGGTGACAGCTTGTAACAAACCGTTACCTCCTCATGTAAAATTTTGAGATTATATTCCTAGTCTAAATGTGATCTTTAAAAAAAAATTGGATATTATATTGTGTACTGATGTAGTATGCCAAACCAAAGCATTGATTAGGACAAATGGCTTTGGTAATATATATTACGCAATTGTTGTACAAGTGTGGAATATAAACTCACAGTATCATACAAAACATATCCGTGAAAATCAACCTTAATGCGAGAAGAGGAGGATGGATGGAGACAATGTGTTTTTTTCTTCATAAATTACAATAATGTATCAGATGAGTGTTATATTGTTTTTTTTAAACAAACAAGCAAATTGTCCCTTTATGGAAAAAACCCCACAATGCAATGCTTTATAGGTAAGCTTTTATACTAAAAACATGAGAGAGTAGGTGGAAAATGATTTTTTTTAATAATGTGCGATGGTAAACATAAGAGTTGCGTGGATCGTTCTAAATACTTCTAAATACATCAACAAATTATAATTCAGTAAGATCTTTGACATTGTATCAGTTCACAAGTAATGTATGAAATTAGATTTTAAAACTGGTGACGCAGATCTTTCTATCAACTCAGCCTGTGTTCCCAAAGATATATACATATTGATGCAGTGTGTAAATATACTGCACGGCCAGAGGGAGGTGGTTCAGGGAGTGGTGCTGGGGTGCATATTCCCGTTTTCTGGAAGAGTATGTCGCGTTTACTCTTGAACACGTCAGGTTAGGTTTCGTTAGGTTACGGTTAGGGTAGGATAGGTTTCCTGGAGTTAATCGGGTAACTTTGTGGGGTAATCACGATGAGGGTATTTTCGAGATTATTCTATAGTTAGTTTCGGAGCTACAGCCAAGTGTCTTCACTCGGAAACAACATAATCGCATAGAGTTGGGAATATGCTGCCGGAGTATTGTGTGTTGCGAATATGTAGAAATAATGTTGAATCTTTACTCCTACATATAACACTGAACGAACCCAGTTCGTATATGACATTACTGTGATTGGGGTGCACCATATATCTGTAAGGGTTGATGCACACTTGTAGACAATCACCGAGGGAGTTGTGTTTTCTGGTATAGATGTACTGAAGCAAACTAACAAAGGATTCTGAGTATAGTTTATAGGTAATACATTTTGTCTTTTTCAAGAATTAGGTAGATGTGCTTAAATTTTCATTGATTATAATTATTTTTATTGAGATTGATCATTTTTTATTGAGTTCAATAAACTGCTTTAGCATTTTGCAGTTTTTTTTTTATTCAATAATGTGGTTTATGATTTATGACTCACTAGCCGCAAAGCCGCCCCCCGGGCGGACTTTTTGGCTAGCTCCTGCGGAGGGCTATTGGTGGTGGGCCTTCGGCCCACCACCTGTGTTTGGTGGGCCTTCGGCCCACCAAACACGGACTCTCCAGATAGCCCCTTCTAACTTTCCTGAAATCATGGATGTAGAAATGTATGTATTACCCCCACCCATTCACTCACCCATTACCCATCACCCCCCACCCATTCACTCACCCATTACCCATCACCCCCCACCCATTCACTCACCCATTACCCATCACCACACACCCATTCACTCACCCATTACCCATCACCCCCCACCTATTCCCTCACCCATCACCCATCACCCCCCACCCATTCACTCACCCATTACCCATCACCCATTACCCATTCACTCACCCATTACCCATCACCCTACATCAAGGTTTCCTCAATTCTCGCAACCCACTTTTTTTTCACAATTATCGCTAATAGGCTGCTAAAAAAAAAAAAAAAAGTGATCGGCTCATCTCATAATTGGGCTTAAAACCTTCCCCTGGTCAACCCGGTTCCAAAAATGTTTCATATGAGGTGATTGCGCCACGGGGGGCGGAACCTATACCAGACACACACACACACACACACACACACACACACACACAGACAGACAGACAGACAGACACACTTTCGCTTATATTTACCATTACCCATCACCCCCCACCTATTCCCTCACCCATCACCCCCAACCCATCACCCCCCACCCATTCACTCACCCATCACCCCACACCCATTACCCATCACCCCACCCATTCACTCACCCATTACCCATCACCCTACATCAAGGTTTCCTCAATTCTCGCAACCCACTTTTTTTCACAATTATCGCTAATAGGCTGCTAAAAAAAAAAAAAAAAAAAAAGTGATCGGATCATCTCATAAATGGGCTTAAAACCTTCCCCTGGTCAACCCGGTTCCAAAAATGTTTCATATGAGGTGATTGCGCCACAGGGGGCGGAACCTATACCAGACACACACACACACACACACACACACACACACACACACACAGACAGACAGACACACTTTCGCTTATATTTACCATTACCCATCACTCCCCACCTATTCCCTCACCCATCACCCATCACCCCCCACCCATTCACTCACCCATTACCCATCACCCCACCCATTCACTCACCCATTACCCATCACCCTACATCAAGGTTTCCTCAATTCTCGCAACCCACTTTTTTTTTTCACAATTATCGCTAATAGGCTGCTAAAAAAAAAAAAAAAAAAAAAGGGATCGAATCATCTCATAAGTGGGCTTATGACCTTCCCCTGGTCAACCCGGTTCCAAAAATGTGCCATATGAGGTGATTGCGCCACGGGGGGCGGAACCTATACCACACACACACACACACAGACAGACAGACAGACAGACAGACACACTTTCGCTTATATTATTATAGATATCATGTAATTTTTTTTTTCCCTATCAATCTCTTATATTTGGTATCTATTACGAGCGACCTGCTTCTACAATAATATGGATATTTGTTTATAGTGAATGTTACGTTCATCCTCGCAAATGTAAAAACAAAAAATATATAATGAATATATAAGAATTGTGCAAATGAAAAGATTGAGAAGTATGCATATAATTAAGATATAGTATATTTTTTTTGTTAAGATAGATTTTGTTAAATATGAAAAATATAATATGTAGAAACAAACTATAGAGTGGCGGTAGAATCAGAACAGAAGGGAGACTTTGAAATGCATTGATGAGGAGGAAGCAGACGTGTGACGTACTTCTTTCTATCAAGTATTCATCCTGCCGGTGTAAGCCAATTCTCAATATTCTATGGTACAGATTTTAGCTCACCAGATTGCCGCTATAACCCGCAGTTCACCTTTCGCCGGGAATCTGAAGTGATTGTCGTGCATCGTATGTATGTACCTCTTCCTATTTCTTTTGGTTACGTTAATATAGGTTGAAATGGTGCAATGTTTTGATATATGTATTTGTGTATGCGTGTTTGGACTTTGTCTAAGGGTTTACAATGCTTGTCCATCTCAATACACAATGCACATTACCAGATCAGTCACCCCTCCCCCAGGCGACCCATCATCAAACCAAAGATTCCTGAGAGTACTCATTTCATGTATGACGTCCTTCTTTATGCATTACGGTACTCAATTCATTGTTACATTTTACAGATGAAAAAATGAAATTAACATTACCTAACCGAGGAAGGTAATACAGTTACTTGTTCTCAATGTTGAACTCTTTGTTTGCGTTAGTTTCATACAAAGGTTCAGGGTCCATTTGAATGAATTTCAACTGTTTTGTTGGTGAACGTAGCGGGTTATTCCTCGATTAATTCGATTTGATTCATCGTCACGAATATTTGTTGAACTGAATTTTATTATTGAATATTGATGATATATTTTGACTAATGAACTCGAGATAGACGAGAGAGAGAGAGAGAGAGAGAGAGAGAGAGAGAGAGAGAGAGAGAGAGAGAGAGAGAGAGAGAGAGAGAGAGAGAGAGAGAGAGAGAGAGAGAGCTGTCTTTCTGTCCCTCTCACCACAGTCTTCACTGCCTGCCTGCAGGAAAACATCTGGCCTTCAGCGTGGAAGGAGGCTCGAGTGGTTCCTGTTCACAAGAGGAGTTCCAGATCTGACCCCAAAAACTACAGGCCCATCTCCTTGCTGTCTGTGGTGGGGAAAGTGTTCGAGAGGATCGTGGCAGAGGTAATCTGTCGTCACCTCAGCGACAACTAACTCCTCTCGGACCAACAGTTTGGGTTCAGATCTGGACGGTCCACCTTTTTGACCTGTTGATGCTCCTTACCCGAATCTGGCAGGACGCCCTGGATGACGGCCAGGACACTGTCGTGGTGGCTCATGACATAGCGGGTGCCTTTGACAGGGTGTGGCATGGAGGCCTTCTCGAAAAACTCCGAGCAAAAGGCATCCAGGGTGACCTCCTGGGGAGCTACCTGCAGGGAAGCACCCTCCAGGTCGTCGTTAACGGGCAGGCCTCTGAGTCCCTGCCAGTGGAAGCATCAGTCCCACAGGGCTCTGTGCTGGGGCCAGTCCTGTGGAACATCTACGTGGACGATCTTCTCCGGCAGCTGCCAGCAGTCTCGGCTTACGCTGATGACTGTACTCTCTCCTGCTCCTACCTGCGACATGACAGTGGGCGTGCTGCTGATGAGGTCAATCAGCAGCTGAGTGTTATACAGGAGTGGGGTACACGTTGGCAGGTGACCTTTGCTCCGGTGTTTAGTGCAACTCTGGTGTTGCTCGGTTCGAATCCGTGCGGGGCAAGGAAAAAAGGAAATTATTTATTTTCGAATTATGAATTACCAACCTGAGTTCTATGTCTGTTGGAAAGACATACTGACGGGATTTCAAAAGGTAGCTGTAGCCCAGGGCAATGTGAAGCATCTGTCGGGTACCAACGGGAACTCCCCGTGGAAGCATTACTTGGCTCCATCATACGGCCACATGCAAAGTCTCTGTCGACATGATATACCCCCTTGATTAAGACTGACCCTTCAGGAATCCCCCTCAGAATATCTCAACAGCAAGAAAGAAAGAGTAAAAAAACAAAAACAGAAGAGAGGAGATAAGAATAAGGAGTAAGAACAAAGGAGACCCACCCATGACACTCAAAGAACTCGTCCAAAAGTCGGAATACTTCCGCTGCCTTTGTCGTTGTTTGCAATGCCTCGCAGAAGAGGAATTCATCTTTAATTTTACCATCCTTGATAAACCGGGTATACAAAATCAGTTGACTCATGTTGGAAACATCAGTTGATTCATCCAACTGGAGACATGACTGGTGGGACTGTCCTTAATCTCCTGAACAATCTGGTCCAAGATGTCGCAACTCATATCTGCAACTCTCCCTGCGATGACATCGTTGGACAGAGGCACTTCTTTCATCTTCTTGGCTGACTCTGTTCCAAGAACCAGTTCTACCATCCGAATGGAATGGTCGCACCGTCTCACGTCAGATATCAGCACAAGAGTGAAAGTACACTCTCACTGAAAGTCTGTATAATGAGGATAAAGTTTATCAAATAAAAATAGTACTCTTGTCAAAAAGTATCCCTTCGATACTTTTGTATTCATTGCGAGGAACTCTAACATTGTACCGCCATATATGCATAATTTCCCAGCACCCCCTAAAATTGATTTCAGCACCCCTGGGGGTGCTAGCACCCCAGGTTAAGAAACACTGTATTAGAGGAAAGCGATATTCCAGTTCTTAATGAATATATTGCCTCTAATGAAAATCCTAATAATAATTTGTCGCGAGGAAATACTACCCTCAAATTAAACACAGGATTATGGTTTAAAGGCTCTACCTGGCTGAAAGAGTGTAATAATATGCCTAAACAGGTTTCTACTCAGCCAGACATATCTAAAGATATAATAAGGGAACCTGAATTGATCCCAGATCCTGTGATAAACATAGAAAGGTTTTCCTTATTGAGCAAACTATTGAAGATTACTAATTTAGTCTTTAAATAAAAAAAAAAGGGATAGCTCTGATCCTATGAAGTTTTGGGTCAGAACAATACAGAAGCAGGAATTTCCAGAGGAATATCAGCTCTTGGCCTCAGCCAGCCCCCATAGGAACAAATTGACCAAATCATTAGGTCTGTACCTAGATCATGAGGGTATAATTAGGTGTCGAGGACGAAATTTGAAAGCTGATCTTCCAAATCCCACCTGCCATCCCATACTAATTCCCAAACGCCATCATCTTACTAAATTGTTGGTGGAAGAATATCACAGGAACTCATTACATGGCGGAATGGCTACAACATTAGCCGATATCAGGAATACATTTTGGATACATCATGGTAGACAGGCAGTCAAATATTACCTCAAATCTCTCATTAAATATAATAGATCTGAAGGTAGACTAGTCTCCTATCTAGGGGGCGGGGCGTATATCAAAAGCGCGGATTCGAAAAAGTGACCGCGTTCGAACCTCACCTATAAACCACTATCAAATGCACGGCAAGGTTAATCCCGTTCACTCGCTATGTCATTAAGTATCATTCGGTGTGTCATAATGCTTCACACGGTGTTTACCGAGACCACCGCGAGTGTCTGTCTCGGTGGTCTCGTTGGTTGTTGGAGTTCACAGTTGTTCACAGTTATTCACAGTGTGTTCACAGTTGTTGGAGCCCACGGTGCCCAGTCAGTCCGGTGCTTCCATCCTGTGTTATCATAATTTTCCGCTATGGAGTTTACGATTTCCGGACCAACAAAGGCAAGAAGTGTTTGATGCTCGATGGATATATATACAGAGTGGACAGTACATTGATGGATGGATATCTTTCTTGGAGATGTACCAACAAGAAATGTAAAGGTAGACTTAAAACAGACAGCACAATGACTGCCATTGTTCCGGTACAATTGGAACATAACCATGGCAAGGATGAAAGAAAAACTTGAAAGACGCAACTACGTGCACAAGTGAAATGGAAGGCGACTGATGACATGACGGCAAGACCTTCTAAGTCATTAGAACGGAACTGCATAATTTTCTGATAATGTGCTAGAATCTGGTGATCTAAGATCTATAGCACAATCATTAACCGAGAAAGAGGGAACGTGTAACCTGTATTGCCTAAAACTCGTGAGGAATTTACACCCATGCTCTAAATTTTATGACTACTACTACGACCAAAGGTGAAGATTTTATCCTTGAAAATAACCAGAATCTGGTTTTTGGTTATCATTTCATGTACAACTAATCCTGCATTTCTGGCGGACACTGCTGAGGAGATCTTCGTTGATGGGATTTTCAAAGTTGCCCAAAAGTTCTTCTATCAACTTTTACACCATACATGGATTATGTAATGGGCATTAAAATTCCTTTAGTGTATGCCCTCTTGCCAGGTCAATCTGAGGAGATTTATAAAAAATCTGGAAGTGTTTAATTGACATTGTTCCGCAAAGAATATGCAACTGGGAGCCTCAGTGATACATGCAGATTTTAAATTTTGCCATGCTCACTGTTCTGAGAGATATATTTCCAGCCGCAGTCATCAAATGTTGCAGATTTCCATTTAGGGCAGGCATGGTGGCGAAAAATTCAAAACCTGGGCCTAAGTAGGGATTAAAAGGGGACACCAACAGTGCCCTAGGCCAGTGGCTGAAATTATCATTTGGTCTACATTTCATTGACAAAAACAGATGTAGAAGATTGCTTCGTCGAGGAATTAATGACAGACGCACCTCAGGATGAGAGATGTACTCGCTTTGCGGACTATCTGGTTGATAATTATGTAACAGCAGAATCAAGATATCCTCCAGTGCTTTGGGATGAAGTCCCCTCAAATACAAAGCGTACCAACAATTCTGCCGAATCTTTTCATGCTCATTTCAATGAGCAATTTTATACATCCCATCCATCTATATTTGTGTTCATGGATGTACTAGGAAAACTCCAGACTGTACTTATATTAAGATCAGGAGTATCGGTAAACCAGCAACTACGCGGAAAGTTGAACGAGACAGGACAGAGTATGCCATGGCACAATACAACAAATTTATTTCTGTGGAAATAAACAGACACAATTATATGAAGTGTTTAGGTAACCGATTCACAGCAAGAACAAACATGTAACTTTGAGTTTTTTAACGCGATAAATAGAGGACTATTTAAACTATTTTTATGGAAGAGAGGAGTGAAAAACGCGATGAATAAAGAACGAGAAACAATATCCTGCTTCAAAATCCTGCTTCCACCTCCCCGTGGTAAGCAGGGGGCAACAGATGTAACGTCTGGCTAACCGGAAGAGGTGAACGATCATTAAAGAACTGCTACACAATCGGAAAAAACGTGCAATTGATACCAAATTCAGCCGCGCTTTTGATAGAAATATATCCGCGCTTTCAATGATGACACGCCGCGCTTTTGATATGCCAATCCGCGCTTTCGTAAAACGCCATATCTGGGTCCCTCTGAACTTCCCGCTGAACGATTGAAGCTCCTAAAACCATTTGAGGTCAATGGTGATGACTATACTGGGGATAATATAATTAAATGAGATAACTCTCCCCCCAATCAAGTATATGTCTGTATATTCACTTGTACCTCTATCAGGACTATTAATTTGAAATTAGTCAAAGACCAAAGTGCAGATACCACTATACAAATGTTCCGGCGCTATGTGGCCTGGGGTGATGTCACTTGAAGCGGAACTTCAGTTTTCGCCGGCCCCCAGTTGTGGAAATTATTCACCAACCACCCTCTCAATAATTGGTAGAGTAGTGGTTTTGTTCCCCCCCCCTCCCACCCCCTGTGAGGGAGGATTGTCCGCTCATCATAAGGGGAGAGAGTAGGGATGTATATATAATTATAATGGTAATGGGCATTCATTAAGGTAATTTAAGTAAATGATAAGTACTGGGATATTATAAATGAACATTCCCAGTGGTATTAACCATTTGCACCTTATATAATCAGCACCTTAGTTGAAGCGGCCGGTTATTGGCCGCCGCCCATTAGATTCTAGCCACTGTGATTTGTATACGTGGCTGGGTATGGTGGCGATCGCCGCCGCCGCCGCCCACGGAGAAACAGTTCACTCCAAACTCTCCCCTTAGTAACATCTTTTACTAAATGTATATACGTGCGCTTGTATATATAAGTACCATTCCAGCCCTCACGGGATTAACATCTCTCTTTAATCTGCTCTGATTATATTGAGATGAATTGTATATAGACTTTAGTTGACATAGTGTTAAACAATAGGACGTGTTAAAATCAACACAGTGAACCAATCTCGCTACGTCGTGGATAACTGGGTGTGATAACCCACTTGAGGCCTAGATCACAAATAACGCCTCTGTCTTTCACCTCCAGCCTTGATCACGCGCTACCACTTCGAATAACAAGACATTGCAGTATTGATGTGCCTTCAACCCAATTCAACCCTCCTATCCCCCGATAAGTATCTTAATTAGTTGCTGGCTGGGGTATGTTGTCGGAATGAGATAGAAATGGGTTTTCCAAAGGTAAGAGATCACAAATAAATATGTGTTTGTGACATAAAATTTCCACACCATGTGTGGTAACAAGGCAAGCAATGGTGAGAAGTAGAAAAACACGTCGGGAGTAAATTAAAAATATATTATATATATTTTATATATATATATAATATATATATATATATATATAATATATATATACGTATATATATATAACTTTAAAATTATACGAGTTTTCATTGCTTAGTGCTTTGTTTGATAATCTGAATGATACCAGTGCCTAACCCATTATTACCATGGAAACATCACCCACACTGGAATAATGCATTACAGCCAAGTTTTATTTTCCAGGGGGCCCGGGTAAATCACTTAAAAATGAAATAGACTAATCAATGGGAATATTATGTAAAAGGGGGCCCAAAAAATCCATGGGGGAAAAGGGTTTTGTTAAAGCTATCCCCATACGGGATTGAACCAGAACCCCCTGACAATATTGCTGATGACACTTGATATTTTGATTTGGGCCCTCACAGGGGGGTTTATTTTCTGAAAGGGGCAATCCGAAATATCTGATTTTCCAAAATACAAAAATGTCAATAAAATGACCTATGCGTTACAACTTTTTTTTCGTGTAAAAAATAAGCAGAATAACAAGCTATTTGAAAAAATATTGGTTTATGCTATAGAATTGGGAAATATTAAAAGAATGGCAAAAACTACTGTATGGATTCCTAATCCTTAAATCTTTATAAACGATAGACGTATCGACTAGATCTGTTTTTTTATTTTTGCATCTATGTTTCGATATCACCTGATCAGTAATTTCATCGAGGCCAATTTGTTGATTTTTAAAAATTTATATGCTGCTTAAAGGGGCCCTTTTTAAACCTATTTTCTTTAATTAGTATAAAACAATCTTGTGTGTCTCGTGATACATGAAAAGGGTATAAATTCGTTACTTACGGCTGTATATGAAAGGCTTAGGCTGATGAAATGTGACACTAAACCGCCGCCATTATGTGTTTGTTATTGTTTCGCTGCTACGATGATGATTATATAATTTGGGTTTATAACGGTTTTATGGTGATTAAAATTTTTTAATTTAACCACGCATGTTCCCTGTACAAAAACAGCTGTCATTGCTATATTTTTGAGTTTTTTTTTCTCGTGTATCGAATGAATAGTTTTATCATAGATGGTCGGGCATTGGTACAAGCCATTGAAAACCAACGGGGGCAAATCTTTGAAGTCTGGCTATGTTTTCAATGCCGTTTTCATCATTTCAATGGGCCTGCTCAAGAGTCGTTTGGGGTTTTTTCGTCGATTGTATCACTAAATAAAAGTCTAAACCCCGGGAAAGGAGAGAGGGGGGGGTATTTTTCCACCCCGGCGAAAGATCGACAGCAGGAGTTTCCCACTCCCTGCCAACGGGAAAAGCAGTTCAAAAATTTACCGAAAAAAGGAAATCTTACCAAGTTTCTCAGCGTTTCAAAGATTTGGAGGCAAAAAAGAGCCGACCCATTTGATTTGATCACTGCGGGTGGGTTTGGGGGAAAAAACCAAAAGTGCATCGTCACAGGGGTCTGTTTTTTGAAAAGCTGCAATCATCTCACGGGGGGCCCAATACACGTATAATATTGCTCCAAGGGGGGCCAAATTGGATGGATACGAACGGATCATGTCTCGTGCAGGGAAAAACCACTTTAGTACGCTCACAACCTTCGCGGGAAAATTTAAGTGGAGAGCCGGGATGATAACGGGCACAAGGCGGGAAACGGCTTATTTGGCTGTGCACGCATCATTTGACCCGACCATGCAGCGTAACATCCGTTTCCCATGCTTTTACGGGAGTAAACCAGTCAGTAACCAAGGGGATACGGGAAAAAAGCGAATGGAAGGTATTCCGCAAACGGAGCATTGCTTGATGACCTGGGACGTGGCCGCTTTTCAAAATCCACCATATAACGGATGGGGAAGAGTTCTTCTCCGCATTTACTCACCACTTGGGACGAAACTAACATAACGATGTGCGTACCGTTTTTTAAAAAGGGCACCAAAGACCAAAATAGCTTCCGCCAAGTCAAAAATGCTTGAACAAAATAAAAAACGCGCACACCACCGGGCCCGGGTGGATCCAGGCAGATTCCCAAAATCCCAAAAATCGAGTCGCCCATTGGAAGTGGATGGGACAGGATGCTACGGGAACTACACCCCAGCTGTGGGCGATCCTCTGCCAAAGAGTTCAAGACATAGTCTGCTGCAAGTGAAAAATTTTGCAACTTTCCCAAAGCTCTTGTAGGGCCCAAAAACTTGAATTTCTAGCTGCATGTACCTGTAAAAACGAGTGTGTCCAAACCCCTACTGTGGCAAAATTTAAAAGGACTCTGAGTGACTTAAAAAACGGGATTCTTTCTTTCATTTCATGTACATGTAAACTTGCGTATATCAATGTGCGCCTTTCTGCCATCGTTCACTTTGCGTTACTTTAAAAATTTTACTAATTTGTTTGTTGATAATAATTAAATTTTACTCATTTTATAGCAAAACCCCTATTTTTTACAATATGGCTTTTATTTTTGCTCATTTTGACCCAAATATAAGTTTGTACCTGCATTTTGGTCATTTTTTATTGACATTTTTGTATTTTTGGAAAATCCAATATTTTGCGAGTGGCCCCTTTTCATATAATATTCCTAGTCTATACTCATTATTAAAGCATAAAGCAATACTTTTGCCCTGGCTTGTTATTCTGCTCTTTTTGGGACCCAAAAAAAAGTCGAAATGCATTATATAATAATTATTGTCATTTTATTACATTTTTGTATTTTCGAGAAAATCCGAATTTTGGATTTGGGCCCCTTTTCTATAATATTTTAAAACTATACTCATTATTAACATAAAGCAAAATTTTACAACATGGCTTGTTTTCTGCTCATTTTGACACCAAAAAAAAGTTTGTAACTGCATTTAAATTTTGGCTTTTTATTGACATTTTTGTATTTTTGAGAAAATCTGATATTTCGCGATTACCTCTTTTTACAAAAAAACCCACTGTGAGGTCCCAAATCATAATATCAATGTCATCCAGAGTAATATTTTCTTAAGAGGGTCATGGTTAATCCACGGGGGAAGCTTTAACAAAAACCCTTACCTCCTCATGTAAAAATTTTTAGATTTTTTATTCCTATCTAAATGTGACTTTAAAAAAAAAAAAATGGATATTATATTTTGTACTGATTAGTATGCCAAACCCAAAACTTTATTTGGGGCAAAAAGGGTTTGGTAATATAATTACGCAATTGTTGTCATGTGGGAAAATACTCCAGTAAACATCAAAAAATCCGTGAAAATCAACCAAGCGGAGAGGAGGAGGATGGAACAAATGTTTTTTTTCTTCATAAATTCAATAATGTATCAGATGAGTGTTTTGATTTTTTTTTTAAAAAAAAACAAGCAAAATTTTCCCCTTTAAAGGAAAAAAAAACCCCCCCAATGAATGCTTTTTTGGGAAGCTTTTTTTACTAAAACATGAGAAGGAGTGGTGGAAAATGATTTTTTTTAGTAATGTGCGATGGAAAATAAGGTTCGTGGTCGTTCTAAATACTCTAAAAAACATCAAAAAAATTATAAATTTAATAAAACTTTGAAATTGTTCAGTTCACAAGTAGTTGAAAATTGATTTTAAAACTGGTGACGCAGATCTTTCTATCAACTCACCTTGTTCCAAAGTATACATTTGATGCAGTGTTAAAATTGGGGGGCGGCCGAGGAGGTGGTTCAGGGGGTGGGGGCTGGGGGCAATTCCCGTTTTTGGGGAAAAGTATGTCGCGTTTACTCTTGAAAAACGTCGTTAGGTTTCGTTAGGTTCGGTTTTGGTAGGATAGGTTTCCTGGGGAATGGGGAACTTTTTTGGGGGGAAACCGGAGGGTATTTTCGGAAATTTTTCTAAGTTGTTTCGGAGCTACAGCCAAGTGTCTTCACACGGAAACAACATAATCGCATAGAGTTGGGGAATATGCTGCCGGGGTATGTGTGTTGCGAATATGTAGAAATAATGTTGAATCTTTACTCCTACATATAACACTGAACGAACCCAGTTCGTATATGACATTACTGTGATTGGGGTGCACCATATATCTGTAAGGGTTGATGCACACTTGTAGACAATCACCGAGGGAGTTGTGTTTTCTGGTATAGATGTACTGAAGCAAACTAACAAAGGATTCTGAGTTAGTTTTTAGTTAATACATTTTGTCTTTTTCAAGAATTAGGTAGATGTGCTTAAATTTTCATTGATTATAATTATTTTTATTGAGATTGATCATTTTTTATTGAGTTCAATAAGCTGCTTTAGCATTTTGCTGTTTTTTTTTTTATTCAATAATGTGGTTTATGATTTATGACTCATATCATGTAATTTTTTTTTTTCCCTATCAATCTCTTATATTTGGTATCTATTACGAGCGACCTGCTTCTACAATAATATGGATATTTGCTTATAGTGAATGTTACGTTCATCCTCGTAAATGTAAAAACAAAAAATATATAATGAATATATAAGAATTGTGCAAATGAAAAGATTGAGAAGTATGCATATAATTAAGATATAGTATATTTTTTTTGTTAAGATGGATTTTGTCAAATATGAAAAATATAATATGTAGAAACAAACTAGAGTGGCGGTAGAATCAGAACAGAAGGGAGACTTTGAAATGCATTGATGAGGAGGAAGCAGCCGTGTGACGTACTTCTTTCTATCAAGTATTCATCCTGCCGGTGTAAGCCAATTCTCAATATTCTATGGTACAGATTTTAGGTCACCAGATTGCCGCTATAACCCGCAGTTCACCTTTCGCCGGGAATCTGAAGTGATTGTCGTGCATCGTATGTATGTACCACTTCCTATTTCTTTTGGTTACGTTAATATGGGTTGAAATGGTGCAATGTTTTGATATATGTATTTGTGTATGTGTGTTTGGACTTTGTCTAAGGGTTTACAATGCTTGTCCATCTCAATACACAATGCACATTACCAGATCAGTCACCCTCCCCCAGGCGACCCATCATCAAACCAAAGATTCCTGAGAGTACTCATTTCATGTATGACGTCCTTCTTTATGCATTACGGTACTCAATTCATTGTTACATTTTACAGATGAAAAAATGAAATTAACATTACCTAACCGAGGAAGGTAATACAGTTACTTGTTCTCAATGTTGAACTCTTTGTTTGCGTTAGTTTCATACAAAGGTTCAGGGTCCATTTGAATGAATATTCAACTGTTTTGTTGGTGAAGTAGCGTTATTATCGATTAATTCGATTTGATTAAATCGTACGAATAGGTGAAAACGAATGATGATTAGGAATATTGATGATAAGACTAAGAAAACTCGAGAGAAGGAGAGAGAGAGAGAGAGAGAGAGAGAGAGAGAGGAGAGAGGAGAGAGAAGAGAGAGAGAGAGAGAGAGAGAGAGAGAGAGAGAGAGAGAGAGAGAGAGGAGAGAGAGAGAGAGAGAGAGAGAGAGAGAGAGAGAGAGAAGAGAGAGAGAGAGAGAGAGAGAGAGAGAGAGAGAGAGAGAGAGAGAGAGAGAGAGAGAGAGAGAGAGGAAGGAAGGTGGAAGAGAGGGCTCGAGTGGTTACCTGTTCCACGGAAGAGGTAGTTTCCCAAGATCAGTCTGACCCCAAAAACTACAGGCCTATCTCCTTGCTGTCTGTGGTGGGGAAAGTGTTCGAGAGGATCGTGGCAGAGGTAATCTGTCGTCACCTCAGCGACAACTACCTCCTCTCGGACCAACAGTTTGGGTTCAGATCTGGACGGTCCACCTTTTTGACCTGTTGATGCTCCTTACCCGAATCTGGCAGGACGCCCTGGATGACGGCCAGGACACTGTCGTGGTGGCCCATGACATAGCGGATGCCTTTGACAGGGTGTGGCATGGAGGCCTTCTCGAAAAACTCCGAGCAAAAGGCATCCAGGGTGACCTCCTGGGGAGCTACCTGCAGGGAAGCACCCTCCAGGTCGTCGTTAACGGGCAGGCCTCTGAGTCCCTGCCAGTGGAAGCATCAGTCCCACAGGGCTCTGTGCTGGGGCCAGTCCTGTGGAACATCTACGTGGACGATCTTCCCCGGCAGCTGCCAGAAGTCTCGGCTTACGCTGATGACTGTACTCTCTCCTGTTCCTACCTGCGACATGACAGTGGGCGTGCTGCTGATAAGGTCAATCAGCAGCTGAGTGTTATACAGGAGTAGGGTACACGTTGGCAGGTGACCTTTGCTCCGGAGAAGACACAGGCAATGGTGGTTTCTCGGTCCCCCGCTGCCGGGCCAGCAGTGGAAGGGAGGCTGCGGTTTGGTGGCGTTCCTCTCCCACTCCAGGAAGCCGTCAAGGTTCTGGGAGTAGAGGTGGACCGAGAGCTAAGGTTTGACGGCTACATCAAACACATTGCTAAAAAGGCCTCTCACAGGGTCTCTGCCCTGCGAAGGGTAGCCAGCTTCCTCGACAGGGGAGGGAAGCTCTTGCTCTACAAGGCCCAGATACGGCCTTACTTAGAGTACGCCGCCCTCTTCTGGATGTCGTGTGCAGCCTCGCACACTAGGAGGCTGGACAGCATCCAGCGTCGAGCCCTGCGACTGGTGGATGCTGTAGACCCCCCAGACCCACCAGCCCAGTTCGAGTCGGTGAGTCCTCTCGACTCACTGGAACACCGCAGGGACATCGCGGCGCTTGTGGTATTCCACAAGGCACAGGTGCAGGGAGTGCCACACCTGGCTGGGTTACGACAGCCTCCGAGAATCGCCACGCGAAGCACGAGAACGGTGCTTACCAGTGGTGATGCAGTGGAGGTGCCGCGTTCCCGTGCCAGCCAGCACCAACGCACCTTTGTGGGCCGCGTCTCCAGGATGTGGAACATTTTCACGGCCGCTGTCCCTCACATCCAGGAGATGAACACACAAAGTGTAAAGTTGGCGGCCAATCGGTGGAGACTGTCGAAGCCCACCCCGCTGACGCTAGTGATACTGTGACACTAGTGACAGCAACAGTGCCTCAACAAACACTTTAATGATGCTTATATGTATATAATGTTAGTTTTTTAGGTCTTTGTATTGGTGTATATAGCTATATTTACTTGCCCTTAAGATAGGTAGCACACGACAGTGCACCTTTGGGCTTCATGTATATGTATGTTTAAATAAAAAAATAAAAAAAATAAAGAGAGAGAGAGTCGGCGGTCAGTGAGTTTGCCCAGAACATATCAACAAAAAAATAATGTAGTGATGAATTATCAACAAAGATACGAATTAATCGACAGCAAATGAGGAGGAGGAGAAATACATAGGAATACATAGGAATAACATATACCAGGGGACCTATTAGTCTATAACGAGGGTATCTGCTGAACTACATACTACTAACTATCAACTACATGTAAGAGGACAGTTGGAGAAGGATACCATGTCCCTAAAGAAGATAAGGTACATGGAAGTTTCGTAGTGAAGAATGATAGGATATGAAGTATGCTAACTACAACTACCACTAACACTAATCTATCCGAGGGACGATATAATATAAATTCGCAGGGCAATATAAAAACCCATTTACCTTACAGTACGCGTCTAGTATGTATTTAAATGAATTTATTGTGCTGGCTTTGACAACATTTGATGGTAATTTGTTCCATCGATTAACAACACTAACATTGAAATAACATTGACATTTTTACAGAGATCTGTGATGAAGCGTTGACCATTCAGTTTTAAACCGTTATCTCGTTGTCACGTGAGGAGAAAAAGCTCGAATATGTTCTCTTGATTAATGACAACAGTTCCATTAATGATCTTAAAGGTTTCTATCAAGTCCCCACGGATTCTGCGATCCTTTAAGGAAAACATATTATATTAAGTTTCCGCAGTCTCTCTTCATAAGATGAATTTTGCAGAGGTGGAATCAGTTTGGTTGCTCTTCTTTGAACTGATTCCAATTTGGCTTGAACTTTTACGAAACAAGGCGACCATGATTGAACGGCATATTCTAAGTGCAGCCTAACCAAAGACGTGTATAATCGTGTCATTACTTTCGGAGTTCTATGTTCAACGTTGCGTTTAATGAAGCCTTACATCATATTCTTCTGTGTACTACCAGCCAGGCAATGCGTACTCGTTTTAAGATCATTATTAATGATGACACCTAAATCCTTTTCCTTTTGTACTTTCGTTAACGACTTATTTTGCATTTGATATTTATATATGAAGTTATCGTTATCTATATGTATAGTGCATACTTTACATTTATCTGAATTAAATTTTAATAGCTATTTATCGCTCCAATCCGATAGTTTATCTAGATAACGTTGTATGAGTTCACAGGTTTCTCTAGTATATGCTTTACCGCCTAATTTGGTGTCATCAGCAAATTCGGATACTTTACATACAAGTCCGCAGCCCAGATCATTGATATGTATCAGGAAAAGAGTTGGACCCAAGACCCAGCCCTGAGGCACCCCACTAGTAACATCTAACCAATTTTATGTATTCTAGACACAAAGTCCATAATGTCTAGAATACTACATATTATCATCGGTATAAGTGCAGTTTAAACCAATACACAATCGGTAGTTTCAAGTATCCTGAACGTTTTATTCTCATCATAAGGAGTATTTCTAACCCATACAACAGCTGTCGGAAATGAAAAATGACACTAGGGGGGTCTGGGGGGGGGGCGAAACCCCTAGTGAGCTTAGATTACGTAATCAATGCCCAGGCTAGGTTTTTATATAATAGGTAACGTAGTTTCTAGCCTAGGAAACTGTTAACATAAAGGCTCCATGGATTTTCCTTAATCCTCGTCTATCATATATCTTATACTAACTACATGGTAGATAAGAGTGAACCTGAACACCTAGTACACCTAGAATAGACTCAGTTATCAAGTAGTTAGTGCATAGACGATGGGAAGTTTTGGGAAAAGACAATTAAAACAAACATATAGAAGGGATGAAAAGTGAATGTAGTTAATGTATACGTATTACAGGAACTACCACGTGTATGTCTATATACCAGCCTCAAGTTGCTTCCTTATGTTCTGATGTACTAGTGTCTGACAACACAACAATGAAACATACCTGACACAAAACAGATGAACGAGAAGGTGTCCATCCCAAACGATATATTTTGATTACCCACAATTTCTTTCTTTTAAGACTTGCAGGGAATATGTGAAGCTTGAAACCCTTCTCATACCTATTGTGACATCCAACAACACAGCAGCACGGCATGACTCTGTTTATAAGCAGCAAAAATAGACTGAGAACCTCCGCAGGTCTAGATTGAACGGAGATAAGACGCCCAGGCCTCAAGAAGCGCCCAGTAGCGTTTAACATAGAACCAATGGGTGGAGTTACCCTTCCATATACAGCGATCCTAATCTTGATTGCAATTGCCTAGTGTCATGTTTTTTAAGCATTTATCGGAGACAATAAAAAGAGTCTACAATTATTTTATGCTAACCAATTATTATCGTTTTATGTAAACAGTATCCGAGAATTAATTACATGAAAGGTAGGGGAGAGCGGTGATAATTCGGACGGTTGGATGGTCCGGACATTGCATTTCCTGAAAAATGTATGGGACGTAGCGTCGCGAGATCTGGCGTGAAAACACGAGACTTTATTTACCAGGGCCACGCGGGACAACGAAGTCGCCGGTGCCATACTTTTTGATGCAGGTAAGTGTTTATGTTTTTTTGCACCCTCTATGTTATATTTTGCATGTGTGTCGTAAGCTATACCTCCATGAATATGACAAGTATCAGATTGTGTATTATTATGGTGAAACAGTGATGCCTAACGAAGATATTACCGTAAAATACGAATGCTTACCTCTCGTGTTTGGAAGTCGAGTGTAGCCATCTATATGTTTTATAGTGTTGGGATGATTCGGATATTTGATGAGGGGGATGGTTCGTCATTGTTCGAACCATCACTAAGCAATTACATAATGAGATTATTCTTTGAAGCATGTATGTTATGAACACTTAAGTGAAACAGAATGGTTATTATTGACCTGGGAGTAGCTACATATTTATCTTTTTTATGTTTGAATGTGTTTTATATTACAGTATAGTATCTTTGGATATTGAACATTATTGATAATATCACATTAGTTTCTAGTTTGAGTATAACATATTAATGATTCTACATTTGAAACAACTTGTTTCCTTTGTTTCAGACACCCACCAGCCATCATGGGCAGGAAATATAAGAAGAAAACGAACAGGGAGAGAGATGAAGCTGCTCTGCAGTCTGCTTTTACTGAAGTAAAGGAAAGTGGAAGCTCTATGAGGAAAGCTGCTGAAAAGTATGGGGTTCCAAGAAGCACACTTCACGACTATTTGTGTGTTGTTTGAGGGAGATAGAGGAAAGCAATTGTCCATAATTCTGGATAAATTTAGTCTTAATTATATATTTTATTTTTCTATAAAATATAGAGGCTATTTTTTTGTACTTGGGTATAATAAAACTGTTTTGAACTGATAGTTTCTTGTTTATTAGCCAATCCAGCTCACATTATCTTAAAATTTTGCCGAGTAATACATGAGTCCGTACCATCCCACCCATCTGGCCGGACCATCACCACGAGTAAGGATGGTTCGGACGATTTAGAAACTTGTGTTTCGTCATTCACTGATAAAAATCGAAAACAGCTATGGGTCTGATATCACCAAGCTAAAGAGCCAAATGATGGGGGAATATTTTGAGATAAATAAAATTACACTGCTTCCTAAACTTATTTTTCTATAAATATTTTTGAAAAACGTGGCCGAATCATCACCGCTCTCCCCTACGTATTTACTACAATTTCATACACTGAATGTTGATGGAAAGTCATCAACATTTTTTCCAATCTTTAATGAAACGCGTTGACAGAGTACTTCCGCCTTGTAATGTGCTTAGAATGTATTGATACAGAAGCGACCGGGGTCAGAAATTATGTCAAGGCTTACTCTGCATAGTAAAATAGTACATACATAACATAACTGACATCCGTCTCAGTGTGTTGGAGATCCAGGGATTCCGAGTTTCTATATATATGTTTTGAATCAGTATTTTATATATATATAAAGCTTGAAAAGGAATAACAAAAATAAATGTGTGCATTCTGTATACAAATCATTTAAAACAAAATGTTATTAGTACGCCCCAAAGTCATTGTTTCTGGTACAATACCATCCCAAATCGAAGGCTGTTAATTTAATATCCGGAACGATAAGATACTTTGATCCTATCTAGACACTTTGCAAGTACCAACTACAAGGTTATTGACTATACAAAGCGCCACAACGCCAGGACGAACATGGTGGACTCGAACCGCCGACCGAATGCGCAGGGATTCTGCACACGCTAGCCAGTAACTCTACCAACCGCGCCACCCTGGCGGGTTATCCGGAACGAGATATTGTTAATGTATGAAGAGTGACCTGAATTAATAATATCAGAAGAGACAAACTAATGAACAAATGAGTTAAACAGAGCACACACACTAACACACACACCACCACGATGGTCAAGTGGATAGCGCGCTGGCCTGCCATTCTGTGGTAGCCAGTTCGAATCCTCACTGCTCCCGGGGAATATTCACTGACAAAATCGGGCGGTTTCTGTCCCCAATGAGCAAGGGGGTTGGGTGTGTGGTGCGTTAGGTCCCAGCATTACCATAAGATCGGTAATAAGGAGCTCCAAGCTCGCATCGTGAGGGTGAAACAGGCGATCGCGAGTCCGACTCGCGTGGACAAGTCTATGGGTGAATAACACACACACACACACACACACACACACACACACACACACACGCACACACACACACACACACACACACACACACACACACACACACACACACACACACACAAACACACACATACACACACACACACACACCTTGGTAAAATCAGGAAATGGGATGTGTTATAGCCACCAAACGCCCCATAAAGAAAAACAGGAGAGGCAATCAGTGGTCGCGAACATACAACATGCTTAGTATATCGTACATACATAGTGCGATTTTTGCCTTGCTTGTTATATTGCCATTACATACAAAATACGGCAGCTCCTCTAACTACGAAAGGAAATTCCCGACCCATGTTTGCGGAAGATATATTCATATACGCGATTCTGAAGTCAATGAGCTGGCTAGAAAACCTCTACATTAAAACCTGTGTTACTACGTTGGCAGTATTCAGGTTATATGCAGTTTCGATAATATTAATCAACATTTAAGAGTATTTGCTAGTTTCATTGTATTGTTGAAACTTAAGTCTTTCGCTTGATAAGACGTGATAAACGTTTTGTTCTTTTAGATCTGTGTTCACATTCCATAACACCCACTAGAAAAAAAAGTCCTGATCAGTGTTTCTTTATTAATACGCCTGTCAGTTGTTATATCTGCATATTTAGATACATGGATTGATGTATATGAATACACTAGCTGCAAAGCCGCCCTCTGGGCGGACTTTTTGGCTAGCTCCTGCGGAGGGCTATTGTTGGGCCTTCGGCCCACCACCTGTGTTTGGTGGGCCTAAGGCCCACCAAACACAGACTCTCCAGATAGCCCCTTCTAGCTTTCCTGAAATCATGGATGTAGAAATGTATGTATTAACGCCAACCCATTCACATCACCCCCAACCCATTCACTCACCCATTACCCATCACCCCCCATCTATTTCCTCACCCATCACCCCCCACCCATTCACTCACCCATCACCCCACACCCATTACCCATCACCCTACATCAAGGTTTCCTCAATTCTCGCAACCCACTTATTTTTCACAATTCTCGCTAATAGGCTGCTAAAAAAAAAAATATTGAATCATCTCATAAGTGGGCTTAAAACCTTCCCCTGCTCGACCCGGTTCCAAAACTGTGCCATATGAGGGGATTCCGCCACAGGGGGCGGCACCTATACCACACACACACACACACACACACACACACACAGACAGACACACACACTTTCGCTTATATTATTATAGATGGATAAACACTAATATAGGCTACAGACACCCAACAAACCAACAAACAAGCAAACAAACAAATGGCTATCAACGACGTAGTCCAGCGCTTGTGTGTGTGTGTGTGTGTGTGTGTGTGTTGTAGAGGATTGTGAAAGGGGCGCGAATACTTTTTTTTTTTTTTTTTTTACATCATAAAGGACTGGCCAAGGTCACAACAAAAATGGGTAACACAAAGCCCGCTTAGTTGCCAGTCCCTATAAAGAAGACAGTAAGAGAATAATATAAAAAAGAGGGGTGACCCAATTTAGTTCGGGAGGTGTCTTGTTACTCTTCTTTTGAAAAGATTTAAGTCATAGGAAAGGGGAAAAATTTAAATAGGAAGAGAGTTCCAGAGTTTACCAGTGAAAGTGATGAAAGAGTAAAGATACTGATTAACTCTTGCATTAGGAAGATGGACAGAATAGGGATGAGAATGAGTAGAAAGTCTTGTGCAGCGAGGCCGCGGGAGGGGGGGAGGCATGCAGTTAGCAAGTTCAGAAGAGCAGTGAGCATGAAAATAACGGTAGAAGAGAGCAAGAGAAGCAACATTGCGGCGGTGATTTAAAGATTGAAGACAGTCAGTCAGAGGAGAGGGGTTGATGAGACGAAAAGCTTTTGACTCAACCTTGTTTAGGAGAGCTGTATGAGTGGATCCTCCCCAAACATATGAGACATACTCCATACATGGGCGGATAAGGCCCCTGTAGAGAGCAAGCAATCGGAAAGGAGAAAAAAAAGGACGCAGACGCCACAGAACAGCTAACTTCTTAGAATCTGTTTTAGCAAGAGATGAGATGTGAGATTTTCAGTTCAGATTTTTAGTAAAGGATAGTCCTAGAATGTTCATTGTAGAAGAAGGAGACAGTTGAGTGTCATTGAAGAAGAGGGGATAGTTATCTGGTAGGTTTTGTCGAGTAGATAGGTGAAGAAATTGGGTTTTTGAGGCATTGAACAAAACAAGGTTTGCTTTGCCCCAATCAGAAATTATAAAAAGATCAGAAGTTAGGCGCTCGGTGGCATCTCTCCGTGAATCACTTAGTTCCTGTTGAGTTGGACGTCTAATAAACGACTTTGAAAAATGCAGGGTAGAATCATTAGCGTAGGAGTGGATAGGGCTTTCAGTTAGACTTAGAAATCATTAATGAATAATAGGAAGAGAGTGGGTGATAGGACAGAACCCTGGGGAACGCTATTATTGATAGATTTAGGAGAAGAACAATGTCCGTCTACAGTAGATGCAATAGAACGGTTTGAAAGGAAACTTAAGATGAAGGTACAGAGAGAAGGATATAAACCGAATGAGGGTAGTTTGGAAATTAAAGATTTGTGCCAGACTCTATCAAAAGCTTTTGATATGTCAAGGGCAACAGCAAATATATCACCGAAACCCCTAAATGAAGATGACCAAGATTCAGTTAGGAAAGCTAGAAGATCGCCAGTAGATCGCCCTTTATGGAAACCTGTAAGGGCGAACCACCACTTTCAGGCGTTCGGGCGCCTGTTCCGCCCCCTCCTCTTCCACTTCTTCTTCCACCACCTGTTTAGTCCGTTCGTGGCTCTGATTAAGACTGTTTCGGTCACCAGTAGCGTCTTCACCACGTCCCGACCTCTGCTTCAACACGAAGTCTCGAAGTCCTCTGGTCTGGAGTGGAGGTTACGAGGCGCTTGGCCCCGGATGTCCAGGGGAGAAGATATCCCGATGGAACACGTATAGTTCATCTCTCTCTCCACCTTGGTGTACACCTCTTCGTCCCCTGCTGCCCAGATCAACAACCCTTCCAGTCTGCCGTCGTCCCTGTGTCTCGTGCTCAGTGACCTATGGTTGAGAGGTATCCTGTTGCGAACCAGGTAGCAGGGACGGTGATGTCTGGTGATGAGGGACGGTAGTCTGGTGATGGTGTTGTTTGTAAATGCTTATTTGTAAATATTTGTTTGCTTGAGCGAGACATTAGTAAAAATATCCTCTTATTTTAGACAGTGTTTTACATCACCCTTGCGGCCCTCTCCCTATCCCAACTTCAACGTAACCTGGGCTAAGGAGCAGTGATGAATTCGCACTCGTTTTTCCCTCACAAAACCGTACTGACGATCAGATAGAAGATTGTGAGCAGATAGATGCTTAAGAATCTTCTTATTAAGTATACTAGATTCAGAAACTTTAGAAAGGCAGGAAGTCAAAGCTATAGGACGGTAGTTTGAAGGATTTGAACGGTCACCCTTCTTAGGAACAGGTTGGATGTGAGCAAACTTCCAGCAAGAAGGAAAGGTGGAAGTAGATAGACAAAGACGAAAAAGTTTGACCAGGCAGGGTGCAAGCACAGAAGCCCAGTTTTTGAGAACAATAGGAGGGACTCCGTCAGGACCGTAAGCCTTCCGATGATCTAGGCCAGAAAGGGCAAAGAAAACATCATTACGAAGGATCTTAATGACAGGCATAATGTAGTCAGAGGGAGGAGGAGAAGGAGGAACAAGCCCTTCATCAACCAGAGTGGAATTCTTAGCAAAGGTTTGAGCGAAGAGTTCAGCTTTAGACGTAGATGAGACAGCTGTGGAGCCATCTGGGTGAAGCATAGGAGGGAAAGGTGAAGAAGAAAAATTGTTAGAGATGTAATTTTCTAGATGCCAGAAGTCACGAGAGGAATTTGATTCAGAAAGATTTTGACATTTTCTATGAATGAAAGAGTTTTTGGTAAGTTGAAGTAAAGATTTGACATGATTACGGGCAGAAATATAAAGGGCATGAGTTTCAGGAGATGGATGCTTACGGTACCGTTTGTGAGCCACCACACTGGTCATTATTTTTGTTTTTCTAGCTATAAACCTTGAAAAAAGCTCCGGGATTCAGCCACTCACAATCGTTTGATCCATGTTGGAGTACGAAATCCTCCACGGGCTTAAAAGGGCACGATGTATAGCGATAGAAAGGCCCTTTCACCTCTCTGTAAACATATCGTCAATATGGGAGTTTGGAAGCCTTGCAGCCAGGTAAGGGTGGCGCCCTTAAATTTAGGTGATAAGACGCAGAGGCGACAGTTTCCTTATATGCGGCCGTGTCCTGAGCCTTGTGTGTGTGTCATTCATCCATGGTCTTGTCCACGCGAGCCGGACTCGCGTGGACTCGCGATCGCCAGTTTCACCCTCCTGGTGCGAGCTTGGAGCTCATTATTACCGATCTTAGGGTAATGCTGGGATCTCACACACCACACACCACACACCACACACCCATCCCTTGCTGAAGGGGGATAGTAACCACCCGAATTTGTCAGTGAAAAATCCCCGTAAACAGTCAGGTTTTGAGCCGGCTACCACATAATGGCAGGTCAGCGCTCTGTCCACTTGACCATCGTGGCGGTGTATATATATATATTGTGTGTGTGTGTGTGTGTGTGTGTGTGTGTGTGTGCGTGTGTTAGTATAAAAGACGACGCCTGCGGGAGA
The DNA here is from genome assembly GCA_016584305.1 of Chionoecetes opilio. NCBI lineage: Eukaryota > Metazoa > Arthropoda > Malacostraca > Decapoda > Majidae > Chionoecetes > Chionoecetes opilio. The sequence continues at coordinate 535,131 of JACEEZ010006600.1, forward strand.
CATAAGGGCGCCGCCTCAGCAGCCTTAATGTTCACTCAACAAGGGACAGGACCACCCATGCTGCATAACGGCCTCGTAGCAAGCATATTGTGAGCAGCGGCGCGCTAACGGGGTTTTGGGGCGTGTAGATATCGCTACAGAGGCAGGCCAACACGCCATAGGCCACGGCGACCCCTTATCGTGGTGGATGGCCACTCACGGGGCACAACGGCCCCTCAGCTGCGTGAGTTACGGTAATTGACCCTTGACTATGCTGGAATTGGTGGAGGGATTTATTCAGAGAGAGTTGGACCCAAGCGGCGGCGACCCATTTACGCGGCAACCATTTGGTGCATGAACAGGCGGCTGCTGCTGCTGCAGCTGCTGCTGCTGCACGTCTTGACTGGCACGCTGACTGACTGGGGCAGCGGCACTTGAGTATACACCCTCGCTCTCACACGCACACACGCATGGAAGGAATACATTAAATTACTCAAACATTCAACAGTTTATCTCTTTTGTACTTCATTGAAACAATGAAAGTAAGCCATTTCACATTCTTGAAGAAAAAAAAAATTCACCAGAGGAAATTGAATTGATGGCGAAAAAAAACACAAACGAACTAAGGATACGGAACTGTATATGTAAAAAACAGCAACTCTGGTGGGTTGTTTTTCGAATACAACTTTTTTTTTTTTTACCGAAAAAAGGAGCTTTTAATGATGGTTTTGAGTCAGATTTTTGCCTGTGGATATTTTTATATTCGTAGATACGTACACAAACTGAAGTCCAAATAAAGACCGACATCTGACTCTCGCAGATATTATAGCTACGTACGAGAACAGTACGTAATTCTATTGTTTTTTTCTTTACAATGCTAAACCTCCTTCGTGAGATGTCGATCCAAGTTTACTGACTTTTGTGTCGTTTGAGGTGACCAATTCGGAATTCTAATTGTATAACCAATTCCGACAGCCATGCTAATGAGAGGGAGAGAGGGGGAACTGTCAATATGTATTCAGTTTCTGGAGTTGTTGCGATGCAATATTTTTTCTCTACTTTACAGGCAACAATGCTAAGGACAGTGACATTGATATTTAATTATGTAAATAGTACGAAAAGTATCCTAAAACTCGCCTTTGCAGCTACTTTTTTTCTACTTCTTTGATAATAATAATAAAAAAAATAATTATAAGATGTGTATCATGTTATCAAGTCACTTCACTACATCACCCTCTCATCCTTTCACCATCACTATACTTGCATCACTATGATTTCCTTACCGTGTACATGTTTCTCAATTATTTGTCACTTTTTCTTCCCAAACTGCTTCACTATATATTAAATGTCAAGTATAATCTATTTCTTTCAACACTATTACCAATATTTTTGTTTCTATTTGTTTTACATTTTCGTTCGTTGCTTGCATCCTAAAGTCACATTAGTGGTAGTGTTGGTGCTATTAAGCTTTCTTGGGTTGTATATGCTGTTCGGTTCACTTGGATTTTGTTAATTTGTCTATTTGCTTAACTCAAAATTCTTCTGCCAGCCAGTTTCGTTTCATCAACTCCCGTCCTCTACCCATCAAACACATAAAAGTTCATAAAAATGTAAAATTGGTGCAGCTCTTAACCCTTGATGAGACATTTATAATGCAAGAATCGTCGTGGCTTATCTTCCAGCACTGCATTCTTATCTGTTTTACTTAAAGACATGGAAGGTTGAAAATATGACATTATATTTACTATGGTTACCATAGTTCTAACAAGCCATGTCATTATGATTATTATATTTTACCTGCAAACAAACGATAAACAGCCAAGGTAAGCAACGGATACAATTTCATGAGTCATGTCGTAAGTGATTAGGGGGCACGTGCCCCCCCATTCTCCCCAGGTGCCCCCCCACTGGCCATGGCTGCCGTATTCTGTGTAATGCTATAATACCCACCACTGATCAGATCTTAGAACATGCCCTTATAGCTGCCCTTCTATGTGACATCAGAGTGGCCTCTGAGTTCCGCTTGCCTAGTGCCCCCCCCCCCTAAGTACCCCCCCATTGATAGATACCTATCTACGCCACTGCTAACAAAGCAATCCAGTCCTTTAACAACCCACAAACTACGGGTCTAGGACAACTGGCCGCGGCCACCTGGCCGCAGCCCAACTGGCCGCGGGAAACTGGCCGCCATATGGAACTTTTTGTTGATGTACCTTTTGTACAACCTAACCTAACCTAATTCATTCCTAACCTAACCTAACCTAATCATTCGCTGGTGGGGGTTTAAGGAGCTGCCTTGAGTACGTAAACTTAGGCGTTTGCAGTTTCCTCCCAGTCCGCGGCGGTCAGCTGGCCGCGGCCAGTTGGGCTGCGGCCAGTTGTCCCATTCCCACAAACTACGTAACAAAAAAAAAACTAATATCCTACCCACAATCCTCTGCGACTCTGTTAACGACTTCGAAGCACTAACGAACCCTATCAATATAAACTTTAAAATAAAAATCTACAAAACTTACCAATACTATTACTAACTCACAGTTACTGACATTTAAGACATATAACGTTACAGGTCGAAAATTATTGGTTAAAAGTCAACAGGAAAGGGCATGGGTAGGAAATAAGGGACAGGTTTAGTGACTCGAACTAGTGTTGACTTTTATGAGTAATCCGGTACGAGCGACAGTTGAGAGCGAGCCGGCGAGGAGATAGGACGCGTGTGCAGGCAGCTGGGAGGAGGAAGAGGATGACCTTTTGGCCAAACACCGCTTTATCTTGCTGCTTTTCTTCATATTTCTGCAGCGCAAGGTAGTAGAGAGAGAGAAACGGGGAGAGCGGGACAGAGTGAGAGGAATGAGTGGGCAGTGGTGGATCATGAGGCTGGCTGGCCACGGCCAACCGACTCCTGAAATATCATTGGCCACCCCAGATCTCAGAGGGTTAATGAAAATTCAACCATTTTTCTTAATGGCTATGCCTTGGCCACCCCACACTAGATATGTATCCAACATTGGCCACCCCAGTCAAAGTTTCCTGGCGGCGCCACTGTGAGTGGGAGAGGGAGGGAGGGAGTGAGAGCTTACGTGAAATTTGAGGTTTAGTCCTCCCTGCAAAGTAATGGCTGTTGCCTAGTCTTCTTTCAACCATAAATAACGTCAGATGCTCAGTTCGGCTATAGCTAGTTGCGTAGCCACGGGGGGTACGTGCTCCCCTAGGAAAATCCAGAGCTCCCCCAGGTGCCCCCCCTGGCCATGGCTGCCGTAATCTGCTTGGACCTTTGACTGACGATATGCACTAATACCCTTATATGTGGCTTCAAAATGCCCCTGAGCTTTGCTTGCCATAGTGTGCCCCCCCCCCCTTTAGGTACCCCCCATTGCTAGCCTAGGTACGCCACTTATTCCATCTCAACTGGAAGATCATATGATTGTGAGACAGAGTAAGATTATAAAGACACAGATTATATACTGACCAGCATCACGGAGCACTGACTCATTCATGACTCACTCGCGGATGCGTGATATATTGTAGAGTAAGATGACAGGCCTAAGACTCCACCTAATGAGCGATGACCTATGTATACGCCTATCAGTGATGAAAGATACTTTGTAAAGACACGCCTATAAAGAGTGGCTTATTACTGGCAGCCAATAAACATTGTTGAATTGTAAGTAGAAAATACATTACTGAAGGAGAGTTTAGGAAAGTATCATGTTGTAAAGCAGCCTTTAAATTGAAATACACCAATGATTTGGTGGTTATAGGAAATTATATGTATGTGTTAATTATTATAGGGAATGTTAAAGTTCGGATGTTATATGAATTTGTCTTGATTATGATAGGGAATAATAATGTTAGGATGTTATTATGAAATGTACGGGAAAAAGTGGTTCTGTAAATCACTAAATTCAGAAATATCAATCGTGTTCCTTTGAACCCCGAACTCTTAACTTAGACGGGGAACACAAAATTTTCGTGTGCAATAGCAACATTTGCAACCACGACATTGGTGGCAGCGGTGGGATATTTATTGATTGTTGCAAAGATAGTTGGGACGCAAAAATCGAGTGATGTATTATCACTAGGATGATTGATGTGTTGTTGGAAAATGTTGATATGAATTGAGTAAACAATATGCCCTAGATAGTACGTACACCGTTATCACACATTGTGCCTCTAAATGTTGACACGATTGGGCAGAAGTAAATAAAAATGTTCTATACATTTATCCTGAAGAGCGTTCACTTCCAAGTTTGATGTGAATTATCATCTGTGACACGCCAGCCAAGAGAAACGATAACCGAGCTGTTTATTATAATTGAAGGCATCGTAGACAATTTAGAGGCCTTGAAGCCAGCAGGCAGAGAGGTATACAATGGTATATTTGTCTCGATCATTATTTCAGCACTGCCGAAAGATTTTGCGTATATTTTGTCAAGAGACAGACATGAAAAAAACTCTTGACATTATAGAAAAAAACCTCTTAAATATGCAGCTTCACATCCCAGCGATCAGCTCACTGACGCTGTAATAAGGTGAGAAAATAGGGTTACCCTGGTAACACAGTCAATGTCAAATCAGTCCCTGTCAATACAGTCACTTCACAGGAATCATCAATTCATCGACCTCTAGCTGGCCGAAACCGAGTTCATTGTCAAATATGCGGCTTCACTAATCATACCACTCAAAACTGTCGGGCCATTGAATGTTTTAGATGTCATAAGTTTGGTCATACTGCAAAATCTTGCACGGTGAAACTCCCTCCGAAGAACCGAGCCCCAGTCACTTGTTTCACCTGCGGCATTCAAAGACACACCAATAGGGAATGTAGAAACTCCTCATACAATACACAAAATAAAACGCCAATGTATCCCCCAAGAAGATCAACAATGAATCGGTAGTTTTAGCGGCAATCAATAGCAATACAGGGCATGTAATTTAGACTAGAAATACAGTTAGAAGAAAAGGGTATATTAGCCTTACTTGACACATGGGCAGGAGTAGCTATAATATCGCATGAAGCCATACATCAAATAGGAAACAAACAAATTTACCCAACTTAGAACATTACTCGCAATGACGGTGGGGATGTCATGTTAACTTCAGGAAAGCGTAAGCTGATTATAATGATCGGAGAAAAATCGTATACACATGAATTTGTGATTAGTGACGAAAAAGCATTGCCATCACAGTTGATATTGGGCTGGGACTTTATGAGGAAGTATGATGTTAAATTACACACAAAACCTTTAACCTTATATTATATGGAAAGAAAAAAATTATAAAGTAGCGGAGTTACCGATGGAATATGCACTACAAATAGATAAGGATGAGGAGGTTAAATCAGTGGAAATGGTCTCTTGAGGATAGCTTTTAATTAAACTTAGACAGGGAACCCAAAAAGTTCGTGTGCAATAGCAACATTTGCAACCACGACATGCCTTCAGTTTACGTTAGTTAAGAGAGAACGAAACACCATATTGTCAGGATAAAATTTTGCTTTTTACGCTACATAGTGATACTGAAAACTTGTTCGTGATTTAGTCTCTTTCATTTTATTTTTTTGTCTTGACCTCAAGTCTATGCCAACTGGTATTGCTATACAAGTTACTAATCTCTTTATTAATTTTATGTGTCTATTCAATTAGTCACAAGATTGGTTATAGTTTTTTTTTTTTTTTTTTTTTTTTTTTTACATTTGTACCTATAGCGCCTGTAGGCAGTGTCTTCTAAGGCTCGGATGGCAGGCCCTGGAAGTTCACTTGAGGGCTGTGACGGTTGGCCCTCGCCCGTGGTGGCGCAGGCAGGATTTTTATAGTGACACCTGTGATTAGAGGCTCATGCCGCCCCCCTGTTTCCTCCGATGCACTCGCAATCGAAGGTAGAGTTAATGGGCAGGGCATGTGGGTGTTCTTAGGCCACTCGACGGCGCAGAAAGATTTTGGTTTTCTTCGGGGATCTAACTCGGGTCAGCGAGAACCCCACTCGGAGACGCTAAGCACTCTGCTACCGCCTCCCCAATTCAGTAGTTATTCAGTAGCAGTTCACCTCACTGTCCTACCGGCTGGCAACAACTTCCCACACTCAGCAAAGTTAACATTATCGGAAGTTTTTTTTGTGAGCGATCATACAGTCACTCGTTCCAAGAAATAATCCATTCTTCTCTCTTACGATGAATGTCACTGCCATCTGTGCACCATAAGTAGGTCTGAACTTTAAGCGCAGCGGCATCACCCTCACGCCGGCTACCTGCAGGAAGGCATCTATGTGTGAATCACCAGTGTCAAATATACCAACCTTTTTTATTTTTTTTATTTCGTGCTTTCAATGTTATTTCCAATATGTATACGATTTATTTTTGTTGCCAGAATTATATCACACGCCATCCTGGGTTATATTGCTATTTTTTTCATACCTTTGAAGTTTTCTGAATATATGAAGCATTAAATGTTCCTCTCCAATTCCCTCTCCATCCCTACAACCAGTTTTTGATGCATTTTTTTATTCTTCCCAAACTGCTTCACTATCTATTAAATGTTAAGTATGTATGATCCTTTTTTTTCAACGCTCTTTCTAATTTTTTGTTTATTATTTTTACATTTTCGTTCGTTGCTTGCATCCTAAAGTCACATTAGTGGTAGTGTTGGTGCTATTAAGTTTTCTTGGGTTGTATATGCTATTCGATTCACTTGTATTTTGTTAAGTTATCAATTTTCTTACCTTTTTGTTTGATTTCAATGTATTTAGATGACATCAAGGCTACGTTACCCTTGCTCCTCACCTCACCAGGCACTGTCCATCAAGCCACAGCAGCCATGGTGCACGCATCACCACGGACATTAACCTTCATTGCACTCATATCTTGTTATCTACTTCCACGGACTCTATTTGTACTTGTTTGTGTTGTGATGTTTTAGTATGTATGTGTACCTGGAAAATGTTTGTCCATATCGCCATTTATCACTTAGAACTAAGCCAAGTGGAGAAGAACCAAGCCAAGCCAAAAGTGTAAGCCAAGAACTAAGTGGCCACCTTCAAGGGGCAACACATTATGTAGGGGAAACACATTCATCTGGCTACTTCTGCAGCCAGTTTCGATCCATCAACTCTCCTCCTCTACCCATAACGTAAATAAAAGATGGCAAAAATGTAAAATTGGTGTAGCTCTTAACCCTTAATGAGACTTGCAAATGCAAGAATCGTCGTGGTTTACCTTCCAGCACTGTATTCTTATCAGTTTTACTTAAAAACATGGAAGGTTGAAATTATGACATTATATTTACAATGTTTACCATAGATCTAACGACCAATGTCATTATAGGTATTATACTTTACCTGCAAACAACAGCCAAGTTAAGCAACGGACACTTTCATACAATTTCATGAGTCTTGTTGAAAGTGATTAGTGATAAGAATCTTCGTACTCATAAAGGGCTATATGCAAGAAATTTTCTCGACGCGTTGCGTCGCGGCGCGGCATACAAGAATAATTTGAAAACATCTTGAGTCAGCTGATTGCATATACCACCTGCATTATTCCATAATGCTCTGCCTTATTCCATCCTATTTCTTCCCAGACTATTACAGGTGAGTTTTCAACACAACCGAGAGTAACATGCATACCTTGTGAATGCACACGTGTTATAATTAAGGTAAAATCAGGTCCAGGAGGCCTTATATAGGTGTGTGAACTTTTGAGGAAACCGGGCGGCGGCGGGAAATGGAGGTCAGCCATTGTGTGGTGCAGTACTGGCGGGCCGTTCAAATGTACTCGCAAGCATAACTCGGGCCCAATTTTTCTACACCAACGCCTCAGACATGTGGCGAACACTAACTAAGCTATTATTTTAATGCCAGAAATGATAAATTACACTAGTAAAATGTATTAATATGTATAAAACAGTCAAAATACTGATGCCGCCTTGGACTCGCTTGTGTTGGTACGCCTGCTTTTGCAGCCACCGCTTGTGTTGGTACGACTGTCAAATATCCACCGGTCGGGCATTTCTTGTAGATCCCACCGGTGGAGATACGACTGTGGGGAATCTCCATCTGCCGGGATTTGACGAGCATTCTTGCATATAGCCCAAAATACGTACTAAGACGTTTTAGGAGACAGGACGGGAACTAGCTGATTCCCACAAACGAGAGTCCCAATGATTGTTTTTCAGACGTGACGCGTTAGAGATAGATAGGCGAGACACTACACTACTTTGAGGCAGAATAATTGCCGGTGGAATATAAAACAAAAGACAACACTGTTGGCAACGCGTGTATTTGGAGTGACCACAGCGTGATGAGCTGTGGACAGAGTTGATATACCGCACAAAACTCAAATACCAGTATAGATCGAGTTGTGGCCGATCTCTTATGTCTATACGCACGGTGAATAGACATAGACTAGACTTGTTATTATTGCCAAACACAACTAGTTACCATGGTTATGTTGTGCGGGACCCGAATGTCCTCAGGGTTAGTAAAGACAAAATATGATAGCAATGAATTAATTGCTAATACGTAATTGTTTAAAATACATAAATAGCAAGTTGTCATTACTCCAAGTGATATATAAATCAATGTCTGACAAGTGGTGTTCACAATTCTATGTAATAACTCCTTTGATTTCTCATTTGTGTTTCTCTTCGCTATCTTTCTAATTTTACTAGGGTGTTGCACGCGGCTGCGTACACACACACACACACACACACACACGATGTTCGAGGAGATAGAGAGTTGGCGCACCAGTCTGTGGTTAGCCGGTTCGAATCCTCGCTCGCTCACGGGGATCTTTCACTGAAAAATTCCGACGGTTGCTGCCCTCCTTGAGCAAGGGGATGGGTGTGTGTGATGTGTGAAGTCCTAGCATTACCTAAAGATCGGTAATAATGAGCTCCAAGCAAGCTCCGGGAGGGTGAAACTGGCGATCGCGTGTCCGGCTCGCGTGGATAAGACCATGGGTGAATGACACACACACACACACACACACACACACACACACACACACACACACACACACACACACACACACACACACACACACATACACACATACCTGTATTCTGGATTCCTGGATTATAGTTTAGGACCGAAGTCCTGGGCCACGCTGGTGCGCCGCCCTCAGTAGTTCCGAGCACTGGTTTGATGTAGCAGGCTGTTTCCATCGGACGTTTGGTAATAGTGTGGTAGCGATGGTTTGTCGGGTATTGTTCTTAGGAATTTGTCTAATCCGATTTTGAAACTTAAGAGAGAGCCTGTGTGTTATCTTAGTTGCTTGGGGAGACAGTTGGACATTCTTGGACCGTGTACAGCCATTGAATTATCTTTTAAGGTTTGTGAGCTCATCCTCGTTCTTTCTAAACGCGGAGTAATGCACAATTTTCCTCTTCTGCTAATGTATGTCATTCTGATTTCATCTTCGTTTTCCAGATTTGGTATCATTTCGTTAATTATTTTCCACACGTACATTGCTACATATCTCTCCCTTCTTCTCTCCAGTGACTACATGTCCATATGCTGTAGTCTCTGCCAGTAAGTAGTCCATGTTGTTCAGCCCTTCGATTCGGGCCGTGTACGTTCGTTGTGCTGCCTCCAGTTTTCTGATTTGGCCGATGTTTGTGGGGTTCCATAACTGGCAGCAGTATTCAACCAATGGTAGTATCAGGGCCTTGAATAAAATGTTAAGGCACTTGGTTGTCTTGTTTTGAATGTTCTAAATATCCACCCCATATTCTTTCTGGCCTTCGCTACAATATTATCAATATGACGATCGAAGCTTGCGTCATTACCTCCGCCAACGAAGTTGGAGGGGTTATGTTTTCACCCCGATCTGTCTGTCTGTCTGTTAGTGTACAGGATTTCTCGAAAAGTTATGAATAGATTTGGACCAAACTCGGTATACCAAGTCTATTTGTTATAAGAAAGAACTGATCTAATTTTGAATGAAATCTATTGACAACTGTTGCCATGGCAACCAATTGATGAAGTATTCGGCCGGAGGTATGCGCTCATACTGAGTGCATATATATATATATATATATATATATATATATATATATATATATATATATATATATATATATATATATATATATTATATATATATACTAGCCGCAAAGCCCACCAATTGGTGGCTTATTGGTGGGCTTCGGCCCACCAAACACGGACTCTCCAGATAGCCCCTTCTAACTTTCCTGAAATCATGGATGTAGAAATTTATATATTCCCCCACCCATTCACTCACCCATTACCCATCACCCCCCACCCATTCACTCACCCATTACCCATCACCCCCCCCATTCACTCACCCATTACCCATCACCACACACCCATTCACTCACCCATTACCCATCACCCCCCACCTATTCCCTCACCCATCACCCATCACCCCCAACCCATCACCCCCCACCCATTCACTCACCCATCACCCCACACCCATTACCCATCACCCCACCCATTCACTCACCCATTACCCATCACCCTACATCAAGGTTTCCTCAATTCTCGCAACCCACTTCTTTTTCACTATTCACGCTAATAGGCTGCTAAAAAAAATTAAAATAATAAAGTGATCGGATCATCTCATAAGTGGGCTTAAAACCTTCCCCTGGTCGATCTGGTTCCAAAAATGTGCCATATGATGTGATTGGGCCACGGGGGGCGGAACCTATACCACACACACACACACACACACACACACACACAGACAGACAGACAGACAGACACACTTTCGCTTATATTATATTACTAGCCGCAAAGCCGCCCTCCGGGCGGACTTTTCGGCTAGCTCCTGCGGAGGGCTATTAGTGGTGGGCCTTTGGCCCACCACCTGTGTTTGGTGGGCCTTCGGCCCACCAAACACGGACTCTCCAGATAGCCCCTTCTAACATTCCTGAAATCACGGATGTAGAAATGTATGTATTCCCCCCACCCATTCACTCACCCATTACCCATCACCCCCAACCCATTCACTCACCCATTACCCATCACCCCCCACCCATTCACTCACCCATTACCCATCACCCCCCACCTATTCCATCACCATCACCCATCATCCCCAACCCATCACCCCCACCCATTCACTCACCCATCACCCCACACCCATTACCCATCACCCCACCCATTCACTCACCCATTACCCATCACCCTACATCAAGGTTTCCTCAATTCTCGCAACCCACTTTTTTTTCACAATTATCGCTAATAGGCTGCTAAAAAAAAGAAAAGTGATCGGATCATTTCATAATTGGGCTTAAAACCTTCCCCTGGTCAACCCGGTTCCAAAAATATGCCATATGAGGTGATTGCGCCACGGGGAGCGGAACCTATACCAGACACACACACACACAGACACACACTTTCGCTTATATTTACCATTACCCATCACCCCCCACCTATTCCCTCACCCATCACCCATCATCCCCAACCCATTCACTCACCCATCACCCCACACCCATTACCCATCACCCCACCCATTCACTCACCCATTACCCATCACCCTACATCAAGGTTTCCTCAATTCTCGCAACCCACTTTTTTTCACAATTATCGCTAATAGGCTGCTAAAAAAAAGAAAAGAAAAAAGTGATCGGATCATCTCATAATTGGCTTAAAACCTTCCCCTGGTCAACCCGTTTCCAAAATGTGCCATATGAGGTGATTGCGCCACGGGGAGCGAAACCTATACCAGACACACACACACACACAGACAGACACACTTTCGCTTATATTTACCATTACCCATCACCCCCCACCTATTCCCTCACCCATCACCCATCACCCCCAACCCCATCACCCCCACCCATTCACTCACCCATCACCCCACAACCCATTACCCATCACCCCACCCATTCACTCACCCATACCCATCACCCTACATCAAGGTTTCCTCAATTCTCGCAACCCACTTTTTTTTCACAATTATCGCTAATAGGCTGCTAAAAAAAAAAAAAGTGATCGGATCATCTCATAATTGGGCTTAAAACCTTCCCCTGGTCAACCCGGTTCCAAAAATGTGCCATATGAGGTGATTGCGCCACGGGGAGCGGAACCTATACCAGACACACACACACACAGACACACACTATCGCTTATATTTACCATTACCCATCACCCCCCACCTATTTCCCTCACCCATCACCCATCATCCCCAACCCATCACACCCCCACCCATTCACTCACCCATCACCCCACACCCATTACCCATCACCCCCCATTCACTCACCCATTACCCATCACCCTACATCAAGGTTTCCTCAATTCTCGCAACCCACTTTTTTTCACAATTATCGCTAATAGGCTGCTAAAAAAAAGAGAAAAAAGTGATCGGATCATCTCATAATTGGGCTTAAAACCTTCCCCTGGTCAACCCGGTTCCAAAATGTGCCATATGAGGTGATTGCGCCACGGGGAGCGGAACCTATACCAGACACACACACACACAACACACAGACAGACACACTTTCGCTTATATTTACCATTACCCATCACCCCCCACCTATTCCCTCACCCATCACCCATCACCCCCAACCATCACCCCCCACCCATTCACTCACCCATCACCCCACACCCATTACCCATCACCCCACCCATTCACTCACCCATTACCCATCACCCTACATCAAGGTTTCCTCAATTCTCGCAACCACTTTTTTTTCACAATTATCGCTAATAGGCTGCTAAAAAAAAAAAAGTGATCGGATCATCTCATAATTGGGCTTAAACCTTCCTGGCTAACCCGGTCAAAAAAGTGACCATATATTGATGCGCCACGAGGCGAACCTATACGACACACACTCCCCGCACAGACAGGACAAAGAGACCATTTGTTATATTCCATTCCGGAGCCCACCTATTCCCTCACCATCACCCACACCCCCCACCCATCACACACCCATCACCCAACACCCATTACCATTCATCATCATTCATCACCCATCACCCCCCCTACATCAACCTCCTCATTCCCGCCACCCTTTCTTTCACAATTTTCGCCAACACGCTTAAAAAAAAAAAAAAAAAAAGTATCGGACTCTCATACGTGCTTATGACTTCCCTGTCAACCTGATCCAAACATTTTGCATATGAGTTTTCGCCAAGGGCGGAAAAAAAAACACAAAAAAACACACCACTCATACATAGGCTTACAGACCCCCTTTAGCTTATTCATAAGATGTAGCATAGATATGTTTATTCTAGGTTAAAACTATACCAATCACTTTTTTTACATTTTACATCGGGCGAGATGCCACACTTTCCCCCTAGTTGCTTATTGTATTCCAGATCTACAATTTATTCTGATTATAATTCCTCTTTCCAGTTTCGTATAGTTTCTTGTCGACATCTCGGCTCGGGTGTCGTATCTCTGATAACCCATTTGTGCTTTGTATTCCTATCTTTATGGTCCGATTATATTCTCTTATCATCTTGTATATTTTTGGGCCCTCTTCACTTGTCACAATTCAGGATTCGAATTTTCTGCGTTGCGATTTTTTTACAGTATGGTATGTTATATACATTTCGATATCATGATATAATTTGAGATAATCAGGTCATCGCCAACCTCGGTGCGCAGTCTCAATGCGGTTTTACAGTACTTATGTGTATACTATGGATCGATTACTGATATATGAAAGAAGGGTTATCGCCGACCTCTGTGCCGCACCACTTATCACTTCTGAATTCTTAGATTCGCTTCCTTCGACCATTATCGATTGACTTCTATCAGTGAAAAAGTTCTTGATCCACTTATGTAGCTTATGTCTAATCCCAATATGTTCCAGTTTTTGCAATAATATTGAGTGGTCAACCTTGTCAAATGCCTTAGAGAAGTCTAGATAGATGACATCTGTCCCATCTCCGTCTTCTAAACAACTCAAAACATCAATCCTGTGTTGAAGAAGTTGCGACACGCACGATCTTTCGTTTCTATATCCGTGTTGACCCTTGTTATAAAGCAATTGTTCATCCAGATAATTGGTCAATTTTTTGACAATTATCCTCTCGAATATTTTAATTACATGTGAAGTAAGTGACAGCGGTCTATAATTTTTTGGTTCCGTTCTCGGCCCACCTTTGTAGATGGGTGATATTTGTCCATGCTTTAGAAGACTAGGTATTTCCCCAGTATCCATCGACTTTCTGCATTTCGTGTGCAGTGGTTTGGAGATAATGGAGGCACACTGTTTCATGAGTACTGATGGTATACAGTCTAGTCATGCAGCGGCGTATGTGTTGATTTCTCGTCTGGATATCTCTATATCTGTCCTATTGTATTCTACATCACTCAGTTGTGATTCTGCGGGCGGTGTTGTTGTATGCCACTGATTCACTGTACCTTGTTTTGGTGTACTGAATGCGAACACATACTGGTGGTTAAGGGCTTCGCTCATTTTATGTGGATCACTGGTGAGGTATCCATTGTACTTAAATGGTCCTATGGTTGTGCGCGTGCTTGATTTTTTATTGGGATACTTAAAAAAAGTATTCTGGGTTCTTGTCAATGGTGCCCACATCTCTGTTCTTCCAATTTTGCTTCTTTGTCGTACGACTGTGCGAGGTCTCTTTCGATACGTGCTAATTTTTGTTTTATCGTATTTACTTCTTCGCTTTCCACTAATCGTTTCATTTATTTTGTCCTCTTCCTCATAAGTATTTTCCTCTCTCTTGGGATTGTGTAGCCTCGTGGTTGTCTCTTACTTGGAATATTCGCTATAAATATTTTCAGGAGCTTGGACTAAACAGTTGGCACATCTCGGTGCTTGTCCGTCCTTCCATCTCTCTATGCCAATCCGTATTGGATATTTTATTGTTGATGGTTTTCTAATCTATTTCGTCATTGACAAAATTTAAGGATCGGTCTTTTTGGAAGTATTTTGTGTTCGCCGTGGATTTTCACACACACACACACGCGCACATGCACACGCACACGCGCACACACACACGCACACGCGCACACACACGTACACGCGCGCGCACACACACACACACACACACACACACACACACACACACACACACACACACACACACACACACACACACACTTCTTCCCAGCTGAGACACTTCTCCATTATCTGAAACCACAAAAAAATTGGTAAATAAATATGTTTTCCACCTTCAGTTTACCTTTGTTAAGAGAACGAAACACCATATTGTCAGGATGAAATTTGACTTTTTACTCTATAGAATATGTTTTGTTGTGTGGTAGATAGTGTGGGTGTGGCAAGGGACCGGCGGGGGCTATGACCGGTAGGTGAGATTTTTGGGTGCGTGGGTTTTGAGTGATGGGTGGGTGTGGGTGGCTGTGGATGGTTGTGGATGGCTGTGGATGCGTGAGTGTGCGTGTGTGTGTGTATGTGTGTGTGTGTGTGTGTGTGTGTGTGTGTGTGTAAAATGGGTATTTGTTATTTTCCTGAGACCTGAAATCCAATTGTGCGTCCCTTCTATCACGTGTCCTTTGTTTTCCCTGGACGAGCAGGCAACGGTACCGTTTGGCTTCACTGCCCAAACTCAGTCCCGATTTATAGGTTAAAGACTATTCCCAAATTCTTGCAACAGACGTCCCCTTTTCTTTTCCTTCTCCAGGCGACCCCAAGGGACCCCCGGGCCCCAATTGCTTATCGTGTTGTATTGTTTTTTTGCCGTTCGAGGTGTTAAAGGGGAAAATTGACTCAAAAGAATGGCATCTAGTTACATGTGCCATAAAGGGGTGAGGTGCTCGGGAAACGTGGGGGGTTTGGGGAAACCCGTGATTTTTTAAAGTGACCTGTGGATTTTAAAACATTTATTTTATATGCATTTTTTAACCGAGGGAAGGGGCGCTTTTTCGGGTAAGGAATGTGGGGGGGGGAACGAGTGATGGGGGGGTTTTTTCGGGGTTAAGAGCCCGGGAGTGGGAAAAAGTTTTAAATTTTTTGAAAAGGTAACCCAAAAAAAAGGATCAACTAAAAAATATACAAAGGTGGGATTGACTATGAAAGGGGGTGCTTTAGTGTGGCTGACGGGGTGATTAGTTTTCCATATTAGCGGGTTTGTTTTAAACTAACATATTGGGGAAATTTCAAAACGCAAAAAAACCCTTTTTTTTTCTTTGGATGAACAGATTTAAAAAAAAAAACGAATAAAAAAGAGAGGAAAAAAAAATGATTTGAATTTTTAAGGAAGAAGAAGTAAAACAAAAACAATTATAATCCTAAAAAAGAAGGCAAATGAAAATAAAATTAAACGGGAAAAAGGGGGAAGTTTATATATGTTTTCATAAAATAATAATTTCTTATACTTTACACACACACACACACACACACACACCACACACACAACACAAAACACCCCACACACACACAAACACCAAAACAAACACTTACGGGGTACTCCGTATGTAGAGTTAGAAACGCTCGGTCACAACAGGAAGTCCCGGGGTTCAACCCCGGGCGGAGCGGAGACTAGGGGTTTTTTTCCTTTAAAAAATCCAAGCCACTGTCCACCCAGCGGGGTTTCCCGGGGGGTTACCGGGGGGTTTGTGACCCCCCTTTTCCCGGGGTGATGGCTTGGCCAACCCTAAGGATGAATGATAAAAATGTTGATATGGGGGGAGGGGGCCAAATATATCCTGACCCAAAAGGCCAGATATCGGTCCCCAACCGGGGGTGAAAAACCCACGAAGGGTACTAAAATTTTATAGAGTGACTGTAAATACATTTAAGATATGATAGCCTTCCCGCCTGGTGGGTTTAGTCTGATTTTTTGATGAAATGGGGTGTCCCCAAAAAAAAAGATTTTAAAGCGGGGACGCTGGGGGGCTTTCCCATTTTTTTTAAAAATCAATCACACGATCTTTTTGCGAAACTTTGGACCCTAGGTAAAAATTTGATTCTCACCAGAGTTGTTCCTAGGTTTTTTAAAATTTCCCATTTTTTGGGGATTACCCAAAAAAAAATTAAATTTTTGGGTTTTTTCCCAAAATCGGGGAAAATTTCCCAAAAAAATAGGGAAAAAATGAAAAATATTTATAACAGTCTTGTAGCAAATTGTTTTCTCTACAAGAGTTTTTTCCGATTTATATTTCAAGTTTCCCCATTTTTGGGGGTTTTATTTAAATTTTTTGGTGATTTTTTGTGAAAATTTTGGGGAAAATTTGGATACTTGAGGCAGCTCAGGGCCCCTGGTAGTACCCAAAAATTATACTGGACTTAGCCCCCGGGACCTCAGATGCCCGGGAAATTAAAAAGGAGTTTGAGGCGGGCCCAAATCTTTAGTTAAAATGATGGAGCCCCGCTGGTTGAACCCCTTAAACGCAGGAAAGGGAAGATTTTGTCAGTTTGTCAACTGCGCCCTACACCCACCACCAGAAGTTCCCAAAGACCTTCTGGGGGCCCCTCCCAGAATAGGAGAATGCTATCAACCCTTCCCAAGGAAGAGCCCCGGGAGCCGTTAACCCCAAAATAAAACATTTTTCATGACACGATGACAAAAGACGAAACTGAGAACGTTCACTAACATCAAAATTTAAAGCCACGTTTCAAAAGGGCCATCCCAAGGGGCTATCTTGAAGGCTGACGGGAACCTATTTGGCCAGTGACCTTGTTGGGAGAACAGAAAGCTCAAAATGAGTGATGTCTTGGCTCTCCCCCGGGCCTTTTTCCATGGGCACTTGCCCGCGGTGATGGGGCTCTCCGCAAGACCAACCCAAAGGCTGCCCCCAGCAAGGGATTTTGGGGAGGAAGTTTCTCCTGCAGGGTATTTCCCCCCGGCCCCTGTCCATAATTGTGGGATAGCCGGTCCAGAAACTGAAAGGGGAAAAGACAAACACTTTTTTTACAGCTTGCAGGAAAAAGCACGAGTCACGTTTTTTCCAAAGGAAAGGGGGCTAAAAGCAGGGGCTTGATGTTGTGTTTGACGTCCCAAAAAGGGAAAATCCCCCCCAAAGATGCAGAACGGGGCCAAAAAAGAAGTGCAGGGACCGGATCCATTTTAAGAAAATTCAACCCGGGAAAAAACATCCAGCCCCTTTGGGGAAAAATTAAATCCCGGGAGGCCCCCCCAACAAGGCCAAAATCTCATAAAGTTTTCCCGGTAGAAGAATGGAAAAAAAACCAAAGCAAAAGGGAGAAGCTCGAGGGCAAGGAGGGTGTATGTCACATGTGAGGGAACTCTGTTCAAAATCAAACCCAAAAAGCAGTGGGAAGAGGGGTCCCGAGCTTCGTCAAGTCAAGAAAAAGCGACAAACGCCTCCTTCTCCCTTTTCACTTCATGCACAGAATCTGGGTACAAGTCTGTCATCATCACTGCAGAGGATTAAAAGCTTCCCCTGGTCCTGTGTCTGGGGATGTGCCAAAAAGATCCCCCCCCACCTGTTAAAAAGTGCGGGACGAAGAAAACCGGGCAAGAATTTCCCGGAATCACCCCCACTGAGCCGTACACTGGGGGCAGCGTGTGTGGGTTTATTTTATTGGTATGCATTTCCCTTTTCAGGCTGTGATAAACCCTCCGTGCTTCCGCTGGGCCCCGGGGGGGAAGAGAAGGGCACTCAAGCAGGTGAAGATGGACCCAAAACTCCAGGATGGGTTTCCATGAAAATTGGGCGTCAAAGGGGGAATTTTCTCCTGAAAATCTTTGAGAAGCACAGGGAAAACCCCTGCCCATGTACCTGCCAAACACCCCCCACAAATGAGGTGAAAAAAGCTTTTGGGGAGGAAAACTGTTTGTGCGAGAGTGGAGAGGTGGAGTCAAGTCAACTCCCCCCTTGTGGGACTCCTCTTCAGCACATAAGTGCAAAATACCAGGCTGCGATCCTTTGGGGGAGAAGTTGCAAGCCAAACCATTTGTTGCGAACCCAACAGACTGGGGGCTGGGGTGACGATGAGGGCGGCAAACTTTGGGTGTCAAATGGATGCGAGGTCAAACCCCACAGATCTGTTATGCAGCTACTGTCCTGCCAAATGGGGGGTTTCGGTCCAAGCGAAAACCCCCAAGTGGGACTTGGCCCCCAGCAAAGGCCCGAAGTGTACGGACATGGGGGCAGGTTACAGGAAAAGCCAAACAAGGCTTAAATTTAAGAAAAGGCCGGTTTTCACAAAATCAGATTCCGAGTTTTGACGTAATGATAGGGAGGAGGATTAATTTGGGCCCTAAAAAGTAGTACAAGCCCATGGCAAAGCTTGGGGTGTATTTAAAAGGACTTTTATTAAAGTGACATTAAATATATTCATTTTAGTGACTTTGGGATTCCTGTCCCCAAAATTTTAAAATTTTAAAATTTTTCGAATTTTTTGGTAGGGTGTGTCTATTTAAGAAATATAACGACCCTTAAGCTACCAGTGTGCAAGGGCTATAAAATCAAAAAATAAAAATAGAGAAAATTAGGGAAGCAAAAAAAACCCTAAGAGAATTAGTCACCCCGGGGGGTAACCCATACCCAAAATTCGGGTTTTTTGGGCCAAAGGGAATAATACGAGTGCAGCTCAAAGGGGGCTGTAAAATAAACTAGATTAAACACCCCACACACAAATAACCCCCCACACACACACACACACACACAAAACTGCTTTTCTCATTTTTTGAAAAATTTTTAAATTTGGGGCATAGACCCCGGGGGACCCGGACGGTTTACGGGGGACAATGTTTTTAAAAAAAAAAAAGTGCATAGCGCCTGCGGCCGGCCCGACAAAAGAGATATAGTGGTCTATGGACTGGTATGATACTGGTACAGACGCTCCAGATAGCCCCTTCTAGCTTTCCTGAAATCATGATTGTATGTATTAACGCCAACCCATTCACATCACCCCCAACCCATTCACTCACCCATCACCCATCACCCCCCACCCATTCACTCACCCATTACCCATCACCCCCCCCCCATTCACTCACCCATTACCCATCACCACACACCCATTCACTCACCCATTTCCCATCACCCCCCATATATTCCCTCACCCATCACCCATCACCCCCCACCCATTCACTCACCCATCACCCCACACCCATTACCCATCACCCCACCCATTCACTCACCCATTACCCATCACCCTAACCCTACATCAAGGTTTCCTCAATTCTCGCAACCCACTTTCTTTTCAAAATTCTCGCTAATAGGCTGCAAAAAAGAAAAGAAAAAAAGTGATCGGATCATCTCATACGTGGGCTTAAAACCTTACCCTGGTCGAGCTGGTTCCAAAACTGTGCCATATGAGGGGATTGGGGCACTGGGGGCGGCACCTATCGTGGACAGACAGACAGACAGACAGACAGACAGACAGACAGACAGACAGACAGACAGACAGACACACACACACACTTTCGCTTATATTATTATAGATATATTTCGTTTTCTGATAAATGAATTAGCAGCATGTACAAATTAGCGTTAACTAAATAAATAACCTCATCAATCGGGAAAATTACCCGATTGATGATTTTATTTATTTAGTTAACGCTAATTTATGCATGGGGATAATTCATTTATCAGAAAACGAAATACATCAATGGAAAGCTAATAACATTGCGCTTCTATTGATACCCTTCATGATAAAACTTGACTCGCAAAGTTTTAAATGGCGAAGAGTTGAAGTTCATGCATATTTCTTCAGTCTCGTAATGGCATTTCTTTAGCGTGTTTTACTGTTTTTTATTTGATAATATTATAGAACAAACATTTACGAAGATTACAGTATATCATATATACTGATAAACCAGTCTATATGATGCGTATATATATATATATATGAATCCGAGCGGCCCTCCGACTTCAGGGCAAGCTCAGGCCCATGTGCAACAGGCCGATATACCTGTGGAACGACCTCGTGTTGGCGAGGAACTACCTCGTGTAGGTATCACGGCCTCTTGTAGCTTCCTTATTTTCTTATGTTCTTATGTTCTTATGTGGGTTACAATATGTGAGATAACACTGAGAGGGATTACAACGGGGGTGGACTGACATTTACTGTCTGAGTTTGCAGTATGTGGAAGATATTTGAGAGATCGTAACGTAGTTGGATTACGCTGTAGTAGATAGTGTTGCAGTGGAAGGAATAACACTAAAAAGGATTACAGCAAGAGGGCATTCTGCTGTGTTTGTTAAATTTAAAGCGGGTGTGGCAGCAGCAAGGGTATGAAGGGTGGTGTGAAGCGGTGCCCAGTAGATCCCAGAAACAGACTGCTTCAACATTCCTTATCTTGCATGCTAAGGGCTCCTCCCTCTCTTTGTTTCTGTCTTTCATCTCCTATCTCCCTCCAGCCCTCCTACTCTCTCTCCTTCCTACACGTCACTCTCACTCGTCCTGCCAAGTTCTTTCCCTACTTCCTGCCTCTGTTTTGTCTCTTATTTTTTTCTCGCATTTTTATGCGCTGTCTGTTCTTTGTTTGCCTAACTATCGGATTATGTCTCTATATTCTTAACTCTCCCCCTGCTCTTTCTTCTTTCATTCTTTCTTTCTTTCTTTCTTTCTTTCTTCGTTTTTCCTTTATAATTCTATTTTTCTCGTGTCAACCTTTTACTAAATATTCACTTTCCTCAAAAATATTTGGGAGTTTTCACATATTTTGCGGTAGTAATTGAAACGAAATTATTCTTACTTGGATGCGCATTCTGCAGTCTTGAAACTTGCTTTTGTTGGAATTATTCTTCCACTCTGCTCCTTTTTGTTGTCGTCGCTGTTGTTGTTTATGTCGTCCCTATCACCGTCCTATCCACCTATCTCCTTGTCTCCTTAATTTTCTCCTCCTATTTTTTCCTGTATTTCCCCAAATAATCTTCCCCTCCGCCCTTTCCATCAAACTCTCAGAAGCTTCTCTGTAATCCTCATCATCATTACTTCCCTTCTCCGTCTTTTTCCTGATGGCTGTCCCTGCACCTTATTATTTCTTCGTCAAGGGATATATTTTACTTTTCCCATTCTATTTTTAATATTTGTCAGGGTTTTTCTTTTGTTAGTTTTATAGTTTGGCTTTTTGTTTTACGGTGAAGCAGTTCCTGGAGCAGCTCTGAGGCTGGGGCCAGTTGCATACAAGAATTTATTTAACCTTTTCTTGAAGCTCTGAGAAAATATATTCATAGAATATATGTTCTATCTCTGATTCTGTCATGTCATGTTGTGCGTTGCAAGTTGCTGGTCTTTGCTCGTGACGTGTGCTGTGTTGACTATAGCTTCACGCAAGCATGCATTCGCTGCGTGTACGATTTGTGCGTGGGAACGTCATGCTTCTTTCTCAAAGAATCTACAGCTTTGTGGACCTTCAGTTTTCTCCAATTTGCAATTCGAATCCGTGTATGCATCAGGCACGAGGAAGGCAGCGGGGGATCCTGGGAACACTGAAGCCTGCAATAGGATTACCGTCGTTTGTCATGGCGTCTGGAGTCTTGCTGAGCCTGATATGCAAGGGTGTTGGAGACTGTCGCAGGAACGCCTTGAATGAAAAAAAAGACGCAAACCACCCAAAACGGCGCTGGCGAGTAGGTTTTGCCTACACAGCAACGATGCCCAAATTAACCCCGGTTTCTGACAGACGGTCCTTTAGAGTGGAAGGTTCATAAACGAAACACGACAACCCGCGTTTTAAGGTTCCCTCAGCCTCCATATTTTAATAAAAGGTGGCAAACGTACTAAAATTTTAAACGATCAAATTATTTTTTGCATCAGCCCTTTTTGTTATTCTTTTGATTCTTTGAATCCGTTTTTTGCTTTTTCCTACTGCAAAATAATGGAAAAAGAGAGAACTAAAAAATACGATTTCCACATCAAATTTTCCCAGTTTTTTCAAGGTGCCTAACGATGCAAGGAGTGACATTGTGAAGGAGTCTCTAGACGGCGGCCAGGTAGTCCCACCCGCCACCAGGCATTAGTTGGCAGAAATTTTATTGGTGTAGCTCAGAGAAGTGAAAAAGCTTCCTCAATGATTTGCAAACGAAGGCACGGTGGGAACGTCCTCGTGTAAGGCGCTAGGCAGAAAGCAATCAAATGATGGGCTACTCATGGGGGAGGGGAGAGAAGGGAAGGGAGGAAAGGGGTTGTATGCTTTTGATCATGGGAAGGGGGAAAGAAATGGCTTTCTTCTGGAAAAAACAAGGAAGGGGAAAGGTCAGAGAGAGAGTTATGTTGTGCATGTGCGTGCGTGCGTGCGTACGTGCGTGTGTGTGTGTGTGTGTGTGTGTGTGTGTGTGTGTGTGTGTGTGTGTGTGTGTGTGTGTGTGTGTGTGTGTTGTGTGTGTGTGTGTGCGCATGAGCCCGTTGAGCGTAAGGGCATGTGCGTGTGTGAGATTTATCTTCAGAAAAAAGGACAGGGATGGGAGTGACATCTTTTATCGAGGAAGCCTTATTAAAGAGATACAAAGGCCAGAAAATTTGCAAAGGTAATTTCGTTGTCAAGATGATACAATAAAACGAAAGAAAATAAAAATGTACGGAAAGAAACACAGACACACATAGATAGATGCATAAATACAGACACATAAATACAGACAGAGGAGGATAGACACATATAGACAGACACAGAGAGACAAACACAGGCAGATACAAAGACAAACACAGACATATAAAGAGTGTGGGGTACCAGTAGCAGAAGTTTAAAAAACATTGAAAGGTAAACGTATGAAATAAGAGAGATCATTTGGAAGCAGATTTCAACGGGGCACGATGCAACGTATAGTAAATCTTGGCAACGCTATGTCAAGAGGAGCCAACCCTGCCTCAGGGTAACAGTTTCGATATCGTCGGTGTAGATTAATCACATTCCCGCGTTAGATATGCAAAATTCCTTGACAATTTTTAAATCACGAACTATATTTTCCGAAATGTAACTCTTAATCTCTAAAACTCTGAATAAAAAGTTGTGTGCTTAACGACGCTAGGAATGCAAGTAGCTGGTCAAAAGTGTTGACAACAGTGTTTGCGAGAGCACAGTCGATTAAATAAACTGGTCTGTGAAATAATCCACGGCTGTGTGACGGCAATGAATGGCTGGTGATGGAGCAAGTGGTGGTGATGGCAGCGGGTGAGACCTCTGTGACAACGTCAACATTTAACATTTAAATATGTTAGATTTGCTCTAAATGTGGAGGCAGTGTTACTTCTTGGCCTTTTCTCCAGGCTCCAGTGCGAACCACATTCTACCTGGTGATCATAATTGTATTCGTGCAGCATCTTGATTTGTACATGTAATAAACTTTTATGAGATTTATATTCAGTACAAATTAAGTTTTTGTTTAAATTTGGCGCATTTCTTTTTCTATCGTTGGTTTTTGTTATGAAGCAGACCAACTGTGGATACCATTATTTTTATTTTTCTATATTACATTTGCTTAGACTCCTGCCAATCATTGCCTTTTTGTGATCTGTCGAAAGGTAAATTTCCGAAGGATCTGACCTTAAAGGTGTACTATTACATAATCATCTCGCGTACTCCAGGCGCTTCACTTCCTAGTAATGTGGTTAAGGCTTGCTGGCAGTCTGCCGACCATCTGCCTTGGCTCATTTGCATGACACGATTGGGGGCTGACGCCAAGCCAACTATCTACTCGTCCAGGATTAGTTAGGGATTTGGCTTCTCAGGTACCCATGCAAAGAGAGACTATTATACATATTATGATAATGATAGTGTAATGGTTTTGTGTCTTAGGAATGCAAAGATCAGCATCAGCCTTAGATTGATATCAAGGACACAGTCAATCAATCAATCATTGGGGGCATACGCCGGGGGGCGCGTCGCCTCGCCCATCCTACGACGCCACTCCCGGGGGTCACCACGCGCGAGTTCCCATGCAGGCTCCTTTCCCATACCAAGCAACTCTCGACAAGAAACATCAACTTGCCCGAGCCACGAGCCTTGTGGGCGCCCCCTTGGCCTTCTCCACGCTGGATTGTCTCTTACAGATACAACCCGATGAGAAGGATCGGTTTCAGGGTAGCGTGCCACATGCCCATATAGCCGAAGTTGGCGCTGACGGACTATGCATGTAATAGGCCTCGATTCAGTCTCGCGGTGCAATCGCTGATTTGACACGTAATCATCCCAGCGATACCCCATGATTCTGCGAAGACACTTATTACCAAAGGCATTGATTCGTCTCTTCAAGTCACTATTTAGTGTCCATGTCTCACAACCATAGAGTAAGACAGGGATCACAAGCGATTTGAAGATCCGGATCTTTGTCCTCCTGCACAGGTACCGACAACGCCAAATACTCCCGCTGAGCGAGTCCATAACACCGTGGGCTATGCCAATCCGCCGTAAGACTTCTTGACGTGACCCGCCGTCATTATGGACTGCGCTACCAAGGTATGTAAAACTTTCCAAGATCTCAATATCCTCGCCACACGCATGAACAGACTGTACTGCTTCATCTAGTAAGTCTCCAAACACCTGGACCTTGGTCTTGAGCCAGGAGACCTCAAGTCCCAAAGGCTTTGCCTCCTCGTGCAGCGCCTCGGGAGCCATCACCAGGACCTCCAGCGACTCAGCAAAGATTACTGCATCATCGGCAAAAACAAGATCAGTGATCTTGGTGTTGCCGACGGATGCTCCACAATCACTTTGATCTACAACCTTGTCCAATACCCAGTCCATACAAGCGTTGAAAAGTGATGGGGCAAGGACGCACCCCTGCCTCACTCCTGTATTCACAGGAAAGAAGCCGGATACACCTGCCCCACACTTCACAGCACTCTCAGTCCCAGAATACAGGCCAGTTATCAAACCAATAGTCCCTGCAGGAATCCCTCGAAATCGCAGAAGATCCCAGAGTGACTCACGATGCACTGAGTCAAACGCCTTCTTGAGATCAACACAGGCTGCAAGCATCCCCTGTCGAAACTCACGTCGGCGTTCCACCAGGACACGAAGCGCTAGGATACGGTCCGTTGTTGACTTACCAGGCGTGAACCCAGACTGCTGAGGTCTCTGATGCTTCACCAGATGGCTGCGAATCCGTGTCAGCAATAGATGGGCAAGAACCTTGCCTGGTACGCTGAACAGTGTAATACCGCGGTAATTGTTGCAGTCCTGACGGTCCCCTTTCCCTTTCCAGATAGGGACGACCAGTCCCCTTTTCCAGTCAGGAGGAATAAGATAACTTTATTGTCACATTGAATACATACAAAATGAAATTCGTTTTGGCATAAAGCTCACCCGTAAAGTGAAAATAACATTTACAATACAAAATTAAGTATATTAATCATACTATTTACAGAGTATCATTCCTAATACCAGATACCTGTCACCATCTATATGCACGCACCACAGTGATATAACTATTTACAGACCTAATTTACTGGGATGCTATATAGTTGTACAGTTTTATACTCTTTGGAATAAAAGAATTTTTAAATCTACTTGTGTGTTGCATAGGGAGTGCTAATCTCCTGCCTGATCTAAGAAAAGTGTATTGACAGTTCAGTGGGTGATTTACATCATTCATGATCTTATCTACCTGCTTCATTACACTGCTATTGTATAATTCATCTAGTGGTACAGTTTTTGCGTGGAGTCTACCCGCGGTCTTTACAATTTTCTTAATTTTATTTTTGTCTTTACATGTTATTCTTCCCTACCATAATGTCATTGAGAAACACAAGATGGATTCTACTACGGACTTATAGAATAGAGACAATATTACTTTATCTACTCGGATGTTTCCCAATATCCTTAGAAAATGGATACGTTGCTGACATTTCTTGTACATCTGTTGTGTACTTGGAGAGCTGTAATTTTGTCTCAATGATTATCCCTAAGTACTTGATTCATTCACTCTTTCACTTTTTCATTGTATAAAAAAAGGGGTCGGCCATAATTTTTTTTTACTCAAAAATCTATTATCTTTTCTTTTGTTTTTTTTACATTGAGGGTAAGAAATTTTTTCATTACACCAATTTACAAAGTTTTGACTTGATTTAAAAATTCTTTGAGTTATCATTCTTAATTTTACCTATAATTTGCAGTATCGTCTGATTTTTGATATGGGCAGCTAGGATATTTGTTTTTGCAATTATTTGTTACAGAGTAAAAAAGTAACGGCGAAAGAACACCCCCTTGGGGAGCTCCAGTATTAGTGAAGAGTTCAGTTTTAAACATTTTTTATTTTGTATATTGTTCTTTGCAAAGGGGGAACTTAAACCACGAATAAGTTTACTTTTTCTTCATTTCTAAAAATTTCCCTAAGTAAAACATGGGGCTGAATTGTATTGAAGGCACTGCTAAAGTCTTAAAAAGATTCTAACCTGGTATTTTGTGTTTTTAAAGTTCAATAGTTTGGTGAGTAAGGTTAACCCAGCATCCTAAAACACTCCTCCCTTTTCTAAAAGCAAATGCAATGGGTCCTTAAAGGATCTATTTTTTACACTAAGGTATCTCTTACAATAGTTCCAAACATTACTAATAATTGAAGTTGGGGCACGGGTCGTAGATCAAAAAAAACTCTTTTGGATGGTTGTTTTGGGTCGGGAAAAAACCTCTGACATTTTCCACGCATCTGGTACTGTACTCTGATAAAGGGAAGTTGGAATTTTTACAAAGTGGATCAAAATTTGTCTGCACATGTTTTTAGGTTTCGAGCCAAATTTTATGGGCCCCACTTGCTTTACCGCACTGTTTTCGTTTCAAAAAGAAATTGTAACCCTATGATTATTATTTTTATTCGTTCTAATCAATACTCTTGAAAATTTTGACAGAATTTTTCACATTCTACATGAAAGTCGGGGCATCAAACCTAGCATAAAAGGAGTTCCAGTCATTACATATTTGAATTTTTGGTGGATCCTTTAATCCCCTTTCTTTTTTTCGATCCACACAATTTTTTTACCCCCTCCAAGCATTTTGTGATCTATTTACTTAAATAAATTTCCATTTTTAACTTTATACAGTGTTTGGGCACTAATATTTTCCTATTTAGGACTTTGTATCACTCTTTGTTGTATAGGATCACCATTTGAAAAAAAGTTATCTTTTTTTCTTTCAGTAAATTTTAATTTCGAGTTACCCGGTTTATTTTTTGGATCATAATTATTCTTATTGGTACAATCATGTAGTACAAAAAATAAAATGAATTAAAAATTCCAAATTTACATTAATATTTTCAGATCGTCATACAATACATCCCAGTCGCCCAAAATCAAAAGCCCTAAAGGGGCTTCATATGCTCGCTTTTCCACTCTCGTCATAATTTTCTCACAGGTTTTACTTTTCAGACATTGTTTGTATTAGGAGCCAAAAAACCCCATATGTGGTCAGGCACCTAATTTTTGGCTTTTGATATCACGATACCCTTTCCCAACTTTACAGTACTTTTATCTAAAATATTATTACCTCTTGTGGGACAAGTGACAGTCTGTTATATGTCGTACACATGGTTTGGGAAAATCACAGTGGTTAAATCGCCTAAAACAATCATGATTCCTTCTGGATTTTCTTTTTCATATTTATTTACACATTTTAAAAATATATTTTTAAAACTTGCATTAAACCCTGAATTTGGGGTTTAAACCCCCTGTTTTTGCCCCCCCCCCAGGCCCCAGTCAAGGACCCCGGGGGGGGGGGGCATTGCCCAACCCTTTTGGATCCATGGGCCTCAAACCCGCCCAAAAAGCTTTTTTAAAAGGGGGAAGGCTCCCCCAACTGTTTTCTTTTTCCCAACACCATTTTTCCCCTTTCCAACCCCTCAACTTTGGGGGGGGGGTTTTTTTTTTTAAAACGGGGGCCTCCCCCCCCTTTTGATTTTTCGGGTTTCAAGAGAGTCTTTTCCCTTTTCGTCCAAATGGGAGGTTTTCGGGGGCATCCCCACTCCCCCTTTTGGGTTTTTAAAACCAATGGTTTTTGGAAGTTTTGGCCTGGGTTTTGGAGGGTCCAAACCCTTGCCCGACACATTTGGGGGTGAGTGTTACCCTTTTGGGACTCGCGGAAAATTTTTTTGGGCCTTTTCCCTTCAAAAGGGGAAAAATTTTCCGGATTTAAAGCTTGTGATCCCGATTAGGGTTTTAGGCATGGACACTTGGACTTGGAGGCGAATCTAGGCCTTTGGTTAAGTGTTTCCGGGGGAAATAGGGGTTAATGGGGATTTTTTTTCTGTTAAAATAGGGAGTGAGACGAATCGACCTTCCCATAATTTCCCCCAATTTGGGGTAATGGTTTGGCATTTAAAGACCCCCAGGGTTGTAATCTGTAAAAACATCCGGCTTTTGGATAGGCAAGGGGCGAAAGGCTGGGGCTGGGGGGGGTTGAGCCTGCAGAGGGAGGAAAGCCTGAGGGGTCTCCCCCTGGTGACCTCGGGGTGGGTCTGGGGTGACACAGGTTTTTGGCGTCCCCCAATTTGATTATTTTTACTCCCTGTTTTTTAAGGGAGGGGGTACGCCTTGGGAATTTGGGGTTTTGGTTTGAGAATTTTCCTTTTTTAAAGGGAAAAGGTTCAGTTTTTTTTTCCGCCAAAAATATTGGGTTTTAGGAAATTTTGAATTTTTTTAAAAGCCCACTAAAAATTTTTTTAAAGCTTCGCAGAATTTTATAAAAAGTTTTTTTTGTAAAAAAAAAACCCTAATTTTCAAAGGCCATTCCTGATTTTTTTAGCTTCTTTAAAAAATGGGATTTTCCCAGTTCCCCAAACCATTTGCCCACCTGGTGCCTGTAGAAAAAACCCCAAAAGCCACGACATTGGGCTGCATTATCCCTGTGGACGTTGGAAGGGGGTTTCCCGGGGGGGCTGATGGCTCGAAATTAAATTTTATCCCCTTGTGGATTTTTTTAATTCTTTTTTTTAATAAATTGGAGAGAAGAAGCCTGTGTTGGGGCTGGGTTTACCTTTTGGGGGCCTTTTTTTTTTTCCCCCGGGCCCACATCCGGGGTCAAAAAAGGGTATCTTTCTTTCGGGGTCTCCTAAAGGGGTCCTGGGAAAATTAATTTTTGTAAAAAACCAATTCAAAACTTGTATCTCTTTAGCTTTTACCCAACGGGCTCCGGGGGCAATTTTGCGACGGAGATGAGCACAAACCAAAAGAAAAGTTTTCTCCTTATATGTGAACTCATGGAAAAAAAGGTAAGGTCAACAAAAAATAAAATTTCACTTATTTTAAAGGCATAATATTTTCTTAGGCAGAACCCCAATCTACTCATGACTGCCATGGTTTAAAATTGCCCGGGCACCCGGGTTTTACCCAAAACTGTCCTCTTTTTTCTTTTCCCAAAATTTTTTTTTAAAATTTTTAAAGTAAAGCCCAAAAAAACCAATCCAAAATTTTAGTTTTCTCGTACGTTTTTTACCAAGGTTCCTAAGGGTGCAGGCTGCTCAAATGTATCCAAAGCCCTAAGACACCAACAGAACCAAAAACCTGGGGAACATTTTGTTACTAAAAGGGATTAAATCTTGGGCGCTCCCCACAAATTTTACATCAGGAAAAAAGCTTTCAGGTATTCCTCCCACCCGGTTTAACCCTTCCGAAATCTTTTTTGTAATAAATTTTCTTTTTACCCAAACATAGAAAAAAATCAAATAAAAAAAAATTAGCAATGGAAAAGGGTACAAAGGGGTTTATTTATTAATTTGCTTATGTTCAAAAAAATTCAAGGGGGTTTTAATTAAAAATAAAAACGTTTGGGTCTAAAGGGGAATTTTACAATTATTAGAAATTCTATTAATCCTTTAACATAAAGAAGGGGTGCGAAATTTTTTACCCCATTTCGACCTTAAAAACTTTTCTGCAAAAATCGCTTATTTACCCTTACATTTCCGAATTACATAACCAAATTTGGGTTTTTGACAAGGCCCCCCACGCACAAAATGCTTTTTTTTGGTCTGGTGTATAAAAAAATTAGGGTTCGGTCTGGGAATTTAAATAGTTCAAAAATTCTATTTGGTCTATTTTTTAACGGCCCCATTTTTAGCCCAGACCGGGAAACGTTATCGACACTCGGGGGAAGGCGGGTAACGTCAACATTGCCGATCCGGCAAACTTTGATTTTGACGCCCGTTTCCCAGGAACAAATTGTTGGCGGGCATTTTAAAGGGTTGCGGACGGTCTGGGCGAAAAAAAATTTTTGTCAACTGCAACATCTTTTGCCTTTAACCCCCATGTTCCCGCAAACCCGACTGTTCCGATATTCCGAGCCGACAGCCACAAACGTCCAATTGGAGAGGACTGTTACGCATTTTCAATTTTAGCTTAGTGGCCACCGACACTGTCGACGGCGTCTTAAAAATTTTTCCCCCCGGCATCTTCTACTTCCTCAAGACAGGCCAGACTGTTGGGCAGTTTCCCGAGACGCGCGACCCCCTCAGACTCCCAGAAATTACATTTTGGTCCCACCGACCCTTGCCGACCTGCAAATAAAATTTTTTTGCCCCCCCCTTGGGAAATTCCCCCAAAGACGGCCGCTGTCGGGGGGAAAGTTTCGAATTTTTTCCGCCGGCCTTTTCCTCAATTTTAAAACCCGTTACCTTGGTCGGTTTTTTGGGGGCCGAAAATCGGCCCGTGAAACTTAATAATTTTTTCGTCTCGGGGAATGAACCCCCTTGCTTCCACAGGCGGGTTTTGGGTAGTTCAACCTTTCGACCATTTCAAATCAAAAAAAATCTGACCAAAAGTTTTTTTTTGGCAAAAAGGGGAACGTATTTTTTTTCGGGGTAAAATAACCCCCTGCAAAAAACACTTTTTTTAATTTATCACAAATTAAAAAATCAACCAAAAAGTATACCCCTCCCGTTGAGTTTTGTTTCAGGGCTCCCAAACCCCCTAACTTTCTTTTTAAAAGATTTCGTCCAAAAATCTCCGGGAAAGGGAAAGGGGAGAAAAAATTTGAGAAAAAGGAAGAAAGGGAAACGAGGAGAGGGGGAAAAAAAGGAAAAAAGAGGAGAGAGGGGAAGAGAGGAGAGAGAGGGGAGAGAGAGAGAAGAGAGAGAGAGGAGAGAGAGAGGAGGAGAGAGAGAGAGAAAAGGGGAGGAAGAAGCGGAGAGAGAAAAGGAGAGAGAGGAGAAGAGAGAGAGAGAGAGAGAGAAGAGAGAGAGAGAGAGAGAGAAGAAGAGAGAGAGGAAGAGAGAGAGAGAGAGAGAAGAGAAAAGAGAGAGAGAGGGAGGGGAGAGAGAGAGAAGAGGAGAGAGAGAGAGGAGAGAGAGGAGATAAAATATATACAATTATCTCATTTTTATTAAACCCCGTCCACGCAGATTTTTTCCTTTTTGCATAAAAAAATCGTCTGTTGTCAGCCATAAAATTACGAAAGTACGAAATCCAAAAATTAACTATGAAAAAGGGATACAAAAAGGTCATATCTATAAAAATTTGTTTATAGTCACAAAAAATCGTCAAAGGGTACCCATTAAAAATAAAAAATTACGTTCTGGGTCTCAAGGGTTAATTCTTTATTTCACCATCCATGATGTATCCCCACCATTTGTGCCGTTTCCGTGGGGAGGGCTAGCGCCCCTAGATGAATCCGGGGGCCCCCCTGGTTTGAATGGGGCCCCGGGGCAAGTCGGCGGCCAGCCCATTCAGCTTTATATTCCCTTTGTGGCGGCCGTGGGTACCTGGTTCCCGGGGGAAGGTAACGGGGGGTCCCCCGGGAGTCACGCTACCTTGTGCCCGGGGGTAGCGGATTCTCACCCCCCCACAGCAATAAGGGCTAATGCGCGGGTTTACCCCCGAGTTCACCGCGCAGCATAGGTATGGCCCCATCTTTCCCTTCCCGTTATCTCACCTTTTTCTTTTCCTCGGAAGGGAAGTTTGTGTGGGTTTAGTTTGGTTGTGTTTTTTTGTTGTTTGTTAACAGGATTACGTAAAAATTACAAAAAATATTTGCATGAAAAATCACCAAGTTGAGGCTTGGGTTTATTTTGAAGTCTCTAAGTTACGAGTTTTTCTAGATCCGGATTTGGATCCCTGAATTTTTGAAAATATCCTGGTAAACCTGTTGGGGTTTGCCGCCTTTCAAGGCGAGGCCTAACATAAACCCCTATTTTTAAAACCCGGGGGGGTTCCGGGTTTTAAAAGGGGCCGTGGATACGAAGGGGAAAGAACACTGATTGAAGAACTTTGTTTGTTTAAAAAAAAAAAAAAAACTTATATTATTTTAGTTATAACTAGCCGCAACGCCCCCCTCCGGGCGGCTTTTTTTGGGTAGTCCTGCGGAGGGTATTTGGGGGGCCCCTTTGGCCCCCCAAAACCCCCGATCTCCAATAGCCCCTTCAGCTTTCCTGAAACATGGATTAGAAATTTAAAGTATTAAAGCCAACCCCATTCACATCACCCCCAACCCATTCATTTACCCCAACCCCTCACCCCCCACCCATTCACTCACCCATTGGGCTATTGGTGGGCCCTCGGCCCACCCAAACCCGTTTTTGTGGGCCCTTTGGGGCCCCCAAAAAAAAAACAGATCTCCAGATAGCCCCTTCTAACTTTCCCGAAATCATGGACGTAGAAATGCATTATTCCCCCCCCCATTCACTACCCATTACCCATGAACCCCCACCCATTCACTCACCCCAACCCCCTCCCACCACACACCCATTCACCACCCCTTACCCATCACCCCCCATCTATTCCTCACCCCTACCCACCCCCCCCAACCCCTCACCCCCACCCATTCAATCACCCACACCCCACACCCATTACCCATCACCCACCCATTCACTACCCCCCTTACCCCAAAACCCTACATCAAAGTTTTTTCCCCAATTCTCGAACCACATTTTTTTTTCACAATTTCGTAAAGGCTCTAAAAAAAAATATAAAAAATGATCGAATATCTCATAAATGGGCTTAAAATTTCCCTGGCAAGTGGGTTTCCAAAAACTGTGACAATGATGGGATTCCCTCACGGGGGCGGCACTATCGCGGGCAGACAAGACAGACAGACAGACAGACAGACAGACGACAGACAACACACTTTCGCTTATATATTAAGACAGGCGGAATATTTTCAGCCCTTTGGGGGAGGGTATGCGTTTTAGATGCTCGTGTTGGGTTTGTAAGGGGATTAACGGGGGGTAGGAGGAGGGGGGAAAGGGGTGGTCCGAGGTCATTTCGGGGGACAGCTGTAGTTTAGGTCGGAAACGATGAGGAAAAACATTTTGTAAGGAAATTAATTTCAGGACAGAAAAAGAAAAATTCCTTTTAGGGCGTAAATCAAGGAAAAACTGGCCCGAAAAAGGAGACCACGAGTTTAAAAACCAAAAAATTGGAGTTAAAAGAACTGTACTTAAGGTTAAGGTACAAAATGAGCAAAAACAGATAACGTAGGCCCAGGACAGTGAAGGATTAAGACGACGAGTAGCAAAGAAAAAATTTTGAGATTAAAATCGCTGGACAGGCAAAAAACGACCCTAAGGATTCTATCAGGGTTTTAAAAAAAAGACAAGGGCATTTTGGGGGACGTTAAGATTAGAGCAGGGGGGGGGTCTTAAATACGATGAGGAAAAAAATGTTAAAATTTTAATGATTATTTTAAAGGTTTTTTTAAAACAGGAGGATACACAGACGATACCTAAAAAGGGAAAAGAGTTTAAAAGGGAAAGAGAAGAGAAACCAAAGATATTGGATAATAGGGAATGGTAAAAGAGGGGATAGATAAAATTAAGAATTATAAGTCGCCCGGACCAGATAAAATTTATCCCAGAGTATTAAAAGAATGCAAAGAGGTTTTAGGAGCGTTAGTGCACATTTTTAGGAAATCGGTTTATAAGGCGATGTCCTTATTGTGGAGGAAAGGAAAAGTAGTCCCCATATTTTTTGAAGGAAGACAGAGGACTAAAGCAAATTACACCCCCTTAGTCTAACGCAGTGGTAGGGAAATTTTTTATTGAAATATTTATTGCAAAAAACATTAAAAAGGGATTTATAAAAAAATAAGTTTGGTCAATGATTCACAACATGGGTTTACCCAAGGGGGAGGGCTGTTCACCCCAAATTTTTTGGTTTCTATACTATATAGGAAAGTTTAGAGACGACAGATCAGATAAGGTTATGATAAATATACCGGACTTTAGTAAGGCATTCGACAAAGGACCACACGAGCGACTTTAAAAAAGGTTAAGGCTCATGGAAAGATGGGAAGGTTCTGCTTGAACAAGCTTGGTAAGTGATGGCAACAAAGGGTTACAGTTAATGGGTTTTAAATCGAATGGGAAGGGGGACAAAAGGGGGTTCCACAAAGGGGCGTTTTGGGCCTTACTATTTTTGATTTACATCAAAGACTTGGATTTGGGGATTAGCTGTTTATCACCCAAATTTTTGTTTTTCTACTAGGTAGGAGGGTTTTGGACACCGTCTGTTAAACATATTGCAGGGGGACTTTTATAAATTTTTTGATGGGTACAGATGGCAGATGGAATTTAATATTGATAAGTGCAGCGTTATGAATGTTGGGAGAAAAAACCCTGGTAATGATACCATACACAATGTATCGCTGAAAAAAAATAAAAGGTGAGAAAATTTGGGGGTGAGGGGAGCTCAGGGGCCCCGACCCCAGGGAAAAAAAAGTATTTAGGCTAAAAAAAGAGTTTATTTGGGGTTGGAAATTACCAAAAGTGTTAAAAAGTAAAGTGCGGAAATTTTTCTAAAATTTATTTGGCTCTAGTCGACTCCACCTAACATGCGGTTTTATTTTGTTTCCCTATTACAGGATGGATATAGCCTTTTTTAGAATCAGTGCAGAGAAGGGTGACCAAAATTATTCAAGGAGCGTAAATTTTTGTTATGAGTAGAGATTGAAAACTATTTAATTTACACCGCTCGAGAGACGCAGAGTAAGGGTGAGTGATAGAATTTTTTAAAGTGGGAAAAGGGGTTGAAAAAAGGGGAGGTAGGGAAAAATTCTTACGGCTATAAACCAAGGGAAAAAAGAAATAAAGGATTCAAGCCGGAAAAGGTAGATTTTTAAAAAAAAAAAATAGGGAAAAACTGATTTACAAAAGGGTAGTAAATATTGGAATGGACTCAGTAACAGGTAGTTAGTGGGGTTATTAGAGAGCTGTAAAGGGGGCTAGATAAATTCATGGATGGGGATGAAAGGGGGATGTAGTAAATACCTCGTGTAGGTCTTACGGCCTCTTGTAGCTTCCTTTTTTTCTTATGTTTTATGTTCTTTTTACATTTATGTTCTTATGATAAAAAATATTATCATCATTATAGTATCAAATATTTTTCTTGTTTGATCATTAAAAACTTATTTCTATCACAAACAGCATACAGTAAAACGGGACACGATCTCCATCATCTGGGAAACATGCAGGCGGTGGCAGGTTAAGTCATCACAACACTTGTACATCAGGAAAGGGTTTTTGGGTTTTACCGTTGATCCCGAGCTCCACCAGGCTCGCGTCTTCCCCGGAAGGTATGAGGCGATTAGGGCCCCCACATAGGTAGTGCTATTTTTCATATCATTACATTTCTTTTTTTACTTATTTTTCTGTTATATTGTCACACTACTTTTACTAATAAAAGGATCTGTGTTTTCCTTTAATCACTAAAAAAGGGGTCTTATTCCTTTAGTGTTAGTAGTGGTGGTGATGGAATGATGTTGGGACGTATTTTTACCCGCAGCCTTTTTAGCTTGAGGAAAATTTTTTTGTGCGCTTTTACGTATTTAGAAATAAGGATTTTTTTTTT
>JACEEZ010006600.1:576678-604940 GCA_016584305.1 Chionoecetes opilio
TCATCTCCTTATCCCCCCCCCCCTCTCCTCTCATCTCTCTTCTCTCATCTCTCTCTCCCCTCCCTCTCTCTCTCTCTCTCTCTCTCTCTCTCTCTCTCTCTCTCTCTCTCTCTCTCTCTCTCTCTCTCTCTCTCTCTCTCTCTCTCTTATTTAAAAAAAAAATACAATAAAGCTTAAAGTTACCCGTTGGGCTTACATGTTGTATGTGAAACTATTATAAAAGCCTATACATAAAAAGAGATATACAACAAGATTATAACATTTAAAATATACAATATATACAGGGAATATTTCATATTAAATTTACGATATATAAATATTCTAAAGTGTCAGTTTATTCAGCACATCACTAGCGGGGGCGTTTGAGTTTCACGCCACCTGTGGGCAGCCAATTTCACTTGGTGTGTGGACATATTTTGTACGTCAGGTGAGGCTGCCGTGAACATTTTCCACAGCCGCGATGTCCTGGCTGTGTAGGTGCGCTGGTGCTGCCTCGAATGTGACCTAGGAAACAATGTGTTGAGGCTAGAAATATACCTAATAGGGTGTTAGGATTCATTACCAGAAGTGTTAAAAGTAGAAGTGCGGAAGTTATTCTTAAGTTTATTTGGCTCTAGTCGGACCTCACCTAGACTAAGCGGTTCAGTTTTGGTCTCCATATTACAGGATGGATCTAGCCTTGTTAGAATCAGTGCAGAGAAGGATGACCAAAATTATTCAAGGGAGGCGTAACTTTAGTTATGAGAAGAGATTGAAGCTATTAAATTTACACTCACGAGAGACGCAGAGTAAGGGGCGATCTGATAGAAGTTTTTAAATGGATAAAGGGATTAAATAAAGGAGAGGTAGGAAAAGTTCTTACGGCTATTAAACAGGGTACAACAAGAAGTAACGGATTCAAGCTGGAAAAGCGTAGATTTAAAAAAGAAATAGGGAAAAACTGGTTCACAAATAGGGTGGTAAATGATTGAAATGGACTCAGTAGACAGGTAGTTAGTGCGGAATCATTAGAGAGTTTTAAAGGGAGGCTAGATAAATTCATGGATGGGGATGAAAGGTGGATGTAGGTAGTGTTAAGTAACTACCTCGTGTAGGTCTCACGGCTCCTTCTAACTTCCTTATTTTCTTATGTTCTTATGTTCTTGTTATGATTATTATTGTTCTTATTATAATAAATATTATCATCATTACTATGTATCATAATATTTTTCATTGTTTTGATCTTTAAATCTTATTTATACTCAGCAGCAGCAGCAGCATAGAGTACCTGTTTTCAGAAAAGCTAATTATGCAGGATTAAGAAGACACATGGAGAGGATTAACTAGGTTTGTAGGATGGAGGGGAAGGTGGGGTCTGAGGTCTGGGTGGAGAGAGGTGTCAGTGAGGTCAGTGCTGAAGAAGAGTATTCATTATTTGTCAGAGATTTAATTGCAAGTCAGAAAAAGAATATTCCTTATAGGGCGATAAGATCAAAGAAAAACGACCCCAAATGGATGACTGCGTTTTTAAAACACAACATAGGAGTAAAAAGGGACATGTATAAGAAGGTTAAGGAAGCAGGTGAACAGGGATCAGTATAACGTGCTGGCTAGAACAGTGAAAAATGTACAAGAACAGCAGAGAACAATAATATATGAAATTAAGGTTGCTGGCCAGACAAAGAATGACCCTAAGTGATTTTTTTAGGTCTATAAAACAAAGGCTGGAATTAGTGGGACCATTAATTAAAAATAGATCAGGGAGAGATTGTAAGTACGGGTATGTTTACAATTGTAAATTATTATTTCTTAAGTGATTTTATTCAGGATGTTATGCATATGGTAGTGAACAGTGTGGTAGTGTAGTGGTAGTGAAGATAGTGAACAGATGTTTAGAGGAAAGTTTGATGAGAATCTCAAAGATATTGTGATAACTAGGGAGATGGTAGAAAAAGGTAAAGATATAATGAAGAATTTTAAGTCATCAGGACCAGACGAAGTTTATCCCAGGGTATTAAAATAATGCAAAGAGGTTGTTAGTAAGGCGCTTGTGCATATTTTTAGGAAATCGGTTGATATAAGGGAGGTGGTGTTAATGTGGAGGAAGGGAGTTGTAGTTCCCATATTTAAGAAGGGTGATAGGGGATTAATGTCAATTTATCGACCCGTTAGCCTGACATCAGTGGTAGGGAAATTATTGGAATTTGTTATTGCAAAAAATATTAGAGAGCATCTAGAAAAGCATAGTTTGGTAAATGATTCACACATGGGTTCACCAAGGGTAGATCATGTCTCACTAATTTATTGAGTTTTTATAGGAAAGTTCATGAAACGGCAGATAATGATGAAGATTATGATATAGTATACCTGGACTTCAGTAAGGCATTCGACAAGGTACTACACGGGAAATTCTTAAATAAGGTTAAAGCACATGGAATAGATGGGAAGGTTCTTCGTTGGATTAGATTTTGGCTAAGTGATAGGCAACAAAGGGTTACAATTAATGGTTATAAATCTGAATGGGGGCAGGTAACAAGCGGGGTGCCACAAGGATTTGTTTTGGGTCCATTACTATTTTGTATTACATCAACGACTTAGATAGTGGGATTAACAGTGATATCAGCAAGTTTACTGATGATACTAAGGTAGGTAGGATTTTTAGATCACAGTCTAATGTAAACATATTGCAAGGATACATATATACATTAAATGAGTGGGTAGACAGGTGGCAGATGGAATTTGATATTGATTAGAGTGTAGCGTAATGAATGTTGGTAGAAAGAATCCTGATATTCGGTACAGTATACGCAATGTATCACTGAAAAGATCAGCAGGTGAGAAAGATCTGGGAGTGCAGGTAGGCTCAGACCTCCGTCCTAGGAATCAATGTATTGAGGCTAAAAAGTAAGCTAATAGGGTGTTAGGAGTTATCAGGAGTGTTAAAAGTAGAAGTGCTGAGGTTATTATCAAGGTATATTTGGCACTAGTAAGACCTCACCTAGACTATGCGGTATAGTTTTGGTCTTCGTATTGCAGGATGGATATAGCATTTTTTGAATCAGTGCAGAGAAGGATTACCAAAACGATACAAGAAATGCGTAACTTTAGTTATAAATGAATATTGAAGCTATTAAATTTACACTTACTCGAGAGGCATAGAGTTAGGGGTGATCTAATTGAATTATTTTTAAAGTGGTTAAAGGGATACAATATAGGCGATGTAGGAAAAGTTCTTACGGCTAGTAATCAGGGTAGAACAAGAAGTAACGGATTCAAGCTGGAAAAGCGTAGATTTAAAAAGAAATAGGGATAAACTGGTTCACAAATAGGGTGGTAAATTATTGGAATGGACTCAGTCGTCAGGTGGTCAGTGCGGAGTCAATACAGCTCTTTAAAAGGAGTTTTGCATCATTACATACTGCAGTGTCCCTCTTTGGCACCCTTCAGTTAACCTGATGTTGAGATTCTCACGGACCACATCATCTGGATGACAAACAATAGTATAGTTGATGAGACTTTGCGTAGGACAAACCGCCAACTTATTATAGGATTGCGATAAGTGTAACTGTTGTGACAGAAATAACTGGCAAGTTTGCCAGTTATTTCTGTCACTATATTTCAAGGAAGGAAGGAAGAGTGAGGGAGAAGGAAGAGTGAGGTAGAAGGAAGAGTGATGGAGAAGGAAGAAAGGTGTAGTAGGCAGAGGTTGTAGGAAGGGATAAGTAGTAGAAAGAGAGAGAGAGAGAGAGAGAGAGAGAGAGAGAGAGGAGAGAGAGAAGAGAGAGAGAGAGGAGAGAGAGAGAGAGAGAGAGAGAGAGAGAGAGAGAGAGAGGAGAGAGAGAGAGAAGAGAGGGGAGGAGAGAGAGAGAGAGAGAGAGAGAGGGGAGAGAGAGAGAGAGAGAGAGAGAGAGAGGAGAGAGAGAAGAGAGAGAGGGGAGAGAGAGAGAGAGAGAGAGAGAGAGAGGAGAGAGAGAGAGGAGAGACGAGAGAGAGAGAGAGAGAGAGAGAGAGAGAGAGAGAGAGAGAGAGAGAGAGAGAGAGAGAGAGAGAGAGAGAGATATGAGGAACATCGTGATGAAAAATCTTTTAGGTAAATTGATGAACATAAGAATAAAGTGTAGAGCTTCATGACATACACTAAAGAACGCCTCAAGATGCGTATAGATTACTATAGCCTGTACAGAGTGACGCATTGGTCATTTAAAAAGAGATATAAATGTAACTAGAATAGATGATTGGAGGAATAAGTATTGTGAGACCACGTGTGATTTAAGTATTGTAGTTATATTTTGTTCCCAAGACAAATTCTTATGATGTGCATATGTGAATCAAATATTACACACTTGTTTGTATTTATACAGGAAAATATGACCACAGTATTTTTCTTCTCGCAGCACTACACAGCGCTGGGTTGGCGGGGATCACATCTGGACTGACATCCTTAAGGCCCAAGATTTCGATGCTTCTGAGTCAGCGATACTTCACACCAGGAGGTACTGAAGGTTATAGCTGTTGATGTTCGTAACAGGTTAGTGTAGTCATGGCTGGCAGCTTTGTGTATGACAAGTCACAACAGGGCAGGAGGGAAAGACAGGTTATGTTAGGAGTAGGATGAACGTAAGTCAGAGGGGGAGCGTTAAGGGGAGCAGCAGCAGGAGTGTGGTGATGATCGGGTAGAGAAAATAGAACCAGGCGAAGTGACTGTAATTGTCAGAATCCGAGTATCTTTCATGAAGGCATAATGTGAAAAGTTAATGGCGCTGAAATTGTGATGCTGCATTAGCCTTAGTGGATGTTGTCTCGGCTTCCGAATATGCTGCTGCTAAAGTCAATCTTGCAAGAGATAAGGAAAAGTACAGAAATTAGATTCTCAAGGACGTGGGGAGGCGGTTTATTCCTTACAAACATATTCTCCTCAGTTCACATATCTACACGAAAATAATTTAGCCGTTCAGCTAATATCCTGGCTCTCAATATATATTTACATAATCTTTATAGTAATTATCAAGATTGCATTGGAAATATTGGTAACCTGTATTTGACCAAGCGTTCTTCAACTCACTCTAACTGTTGGACCCTCTTTTATGCAACAGTCATTTGCTTTCATTGCAACGAAATCTTATAATCCAACATTAGGTCGAATAATAGGCGAGTCCATTTATCGATCTCCATTTTACCTGCATTCTTGTACCTCTGTACCTCCATTCCTGTATTCCGTGTCGTCACAGACTCAAAGGCTAAAGCGACGGAGATGAGCACTGAGGCCACTCGCAGCTTAGCGCATGCCCCCATCTTTAACTTTACTTGTACAACATCTCAAATGGTATTTCGTCCAGCCCTGCTGCCTTTCCGTTTGTCTACTTTCTCACACACTGATCTACTTTATCTCTACTGATCCATTCATTTAGTTATTCGTCATCCTTCCGTTCCATAGTTACACATTATGCTCTTAAAAAGCTTCCCCACACCTCCAATGTCTTATCGATACTCCCCATTGCCTTTTTATCTCTCATCTTTAACACTCACCGATTCTAAAATCCTTCATCTTTACAACCAGCCATTTTCTCCCTATTCATAAATTTGTACCACTCACGCCCACTTTATATTCCTTTATCTTATAAGGATTGTATCTTACTTCAATGTTCCATCTCTTTTTCGCCCACTTACCCGCTGCTAGTTCACATAGACTATCCATGCACTCTGATATTCCCCTTTCGCTTTCTGACTTTCCTCCTTTTCCACCTTCTAGCATTCCTAATATCCTCATTCCGCTACGGTTTATTCACTCTTTCCATCATTCCTTATGATAAATCCTACTTTACACACTCCTGCACTCATCACATTTTCTGTCAGCTCATCTACATCCTCAAAAATCTGCGAATCATCATCTTACTCAACATACATGAAATATTTCCTGTATGCATATCTCAATCTCAGTTTGTTCTTTTTCATCTTTGCTTTTATCTCGCTTTTACTTTACATTATACCGTCCACCACACACTCATTGTGATCAGACATGATGTCAATAATTTCATCATCATGTATTCATATCCGAACAATACTCATGCATTTTATCGTTTACTGAAGCAAGCTATTGCAGGCTATGTTCTGGTTCGGTTCCTTGCATTTTCTTGCTCGAATACATATAATATAATAAAACTACTCATTATTGAAACTTAGCATAATTTTGATATCTAATAATTTTGTTAAAGGAACATAATTATTGGGAATGAGTGGTTCCATTATGTTATATTCAGAATCTGTTTGGATTTTTTTTTTTTTTTTTTTTTTTTTTTTTTACAAGGAACTGGCCAAGGGCACAACAAAAATGGGTAACACAAAGCCCGCTTAGTTGCCAGTCCCTATAAAGAAGACAGTAAGAGAATAAAATAAAAACAGAGGGGTAGGCCAATTTAGTTCGGGAGGTGTCTTGTT
This sequence comes from Chionoecetes opilio, assembly GCA_016584305.1. Lineage (NCBI taxonomy): Eukaryota > Metazoa > Arthropoda > Malacostraca > Decapoda > Majidae > Chionoecetes > Chionoecetes opilio. The sequence continues at coordinate 583,093 of JACEEZ010006600.1, forward strand.
ACTCTTCTTTTGAAAAGATTTAAGTCATAGGAAAGTGAAAAAATAGAAACAGGAAGAGAGTTCCAGAGTTTACCAGTGAAAGGGATGAAAGAGTAAAGATACTGATTAACTCTTGCATTAGGAAGATGGACAGAATAGGGATGAGAATGAGTAGAAAGTCTTGTGCAGCGAGGCCGCGGGAGTGGGGGAGGCATGCAGTTAGCAAATTCAGAAGAGCAGTGAGCATGAAAATAATGGTAGAAGAGAGCAAGAGACGCAACATTGCGGCGGTGATTTAAAGATTGAAGACAGTCAGTCAGAAGAGAGGAGTTGATGAGACGAAAAGCTTTTGACTCAACCCTGTTTAGGAGAGCTGTATGAGTGGATCCTCCCCAAACATGTGAGACATACTCCATACATGGGCGGATAAGGCCCCTGTAGAGAGCAAGCAATTGGGAGGGAGAAAAAAAAGGACGCAGACGCCACAGCACACCTAACTTCTTAGAAGCTGTTTTAGCAAGAGATGAGATGTAAGATTTCCAGTTCAGATTTTTAGTAAAGGACAGTCCTAGAATGTGCATTGTAGAAGAAGGAGACAGTTGAGTGTCATTGAAGAAGAGGGGATAGATATCTGGTATGTTTTGTCGAGTAGATAGGTGAAGAAATTGGGTTTTTGAGGCATTGAACAAAACAAGGTTTGCTTTTCCCCAATCAGAAATTATAGAAAGATCAAAAGTTAGGCGCTCGGTGGCATCTCTCCGTGAATCACTTAGTTCCTGTTGAGTTGGACGTCTAATAAACGACGTTGAAAAATGCAGGGTAGAATCATCAGCGTAGGAGTGGATAGGGCTTTGAGTTAAGACTTCGAAGATCATTAATGAATAATAGAAAGAGAGTGGGTGATAGGACAGAACCCTGGGAACACCACTATTGATAGATTTATGAGAAGAACAATGTCCGTCTACAGTAGCTGCAATAGAACGGTTTGAAAGGAAACTTAAAATGAAGGTACAGAGAGAAGAATAGAAACCGAATGAGGGTAGTTTGGAAATTAAAGATTTGTGCCAGACTCTATCGAAAGCTTTTGATATGTCAAGGGCAATAGCAAAAGTTTCACCGAAACCCCTAAAGGAGGATGACCAAGATTCAGTTAGGAAAGCTAGAAGATCGCCAGTAGATCGCCCTTTACGGAAACCGTACTGACGATCAGATAGAAGATTGTGAGCAGATAGATGCTTAAGAATCTTCTTATTAAGTATAGATTCAAAAACTTTAGAAAAGCAGGAAGTCAAAGCTATAGGACGGTAGTTTGAAGGATTAGAACGGTCACCCTTCTTAGGAACAGGTTGGATGTGAGCAAACTTCCAGCAAGAAGGAAAGGTGGAAGTAGATAGACAAAGACGGAAAAGTTTGACCAGGCAAGGTGCAAGCACAGAAGCACAGTTTTTGAGAACAATAGGAGGGACTCCGTCAGGACCGTAAGCCTTCCGAGGATCTAGGCCAGAAAGGGCAAAGAAAACATCATTCCGAAGGATCTTAATGACAGGCATAATATAGTCAAGAGGGTGGAGGAGAAGGAGGAACAAGCCCTTCATCAGCCAGAGTGGAATTTTTAGCAAATGTTTGAGCGAAGAGTTCAGCTTTACAAGTAGATGAGACAGCTGTGGAGCCATCTGGGTGAAGCATAGGAGGGAAATATGAAGAAGAAAAATTGTTAGAGATGTTATTAGCTAGATGCCAGAAGTCACGAGAGGAATTTGATTCAGAATAGTATATGATGTTTATCAAAATTGACACAAATTTCATTTTCTACGTAAATATATTTAATCCAGATTTTCATCTTAAAGTTTGAATTTCTCCATGTTTTTGTTTTTGTTTTTATAGCAGTACTGTAGTACACATAATACATTTTTGTTTTTTAATTATTTAGACTTGGTATTTATTTTCTTTAAGTTATTAATATCTTAGACATATACTATATAGGCAAATACAGCCTTAAACTTGTATATGAATACATACTCTGCACTTTATTAAATTTATCTTTATATATAGATATCAAATATAGTTAATGCACTTTAGAATAATTTATTGACACTTAATTTATGATTGGTAATCTGTCACAAACTATTAAAATTCCCCAAAAATGCTTCAAAAAAATCCTAAAACGGCCTACAAATTGCCTTAAAAACTGTATTAAGTCGAAAATGCCTCGAAGAGTCTCCGTAGAAAACCCACAAACGTAAGAGAGTTAATAATAAATATCAGTACTTTCTAAAATTTTATTAATTTAAAAAACTTTCCAGCAGGGGTAATATCATGTGAAGGATGTTGAATGATCACCAGGAAGAAGCTTCTTTCATCAGCACCTGCCGGCGCAGAAGTCTGTCTGCCCACACGGGAATCTCTGCGTGGGTTTGTATATCAACAGTGTGTGCCGCCAACTGATGGTCACCGGATGTTAAGGCCTATCCAGACGAGCGGGCCTGATCGTCGGGCATGCCCGTCATCGGGCACATTTGACGGGCAAACCATCGAAATGCCCGATCCCCCGTTGAGCGAAATCACCAGGCAGTGGCTGGTGGCTTGAGGAGCTACGACTCTCCCAGTCGCAAGTTAACATTGGGGATCCATACAAGGCTTGCCTCCCACTTATCACTTCGTTGTAACACGATTCACATCAGGAACTTTATACACACATCAACAATTATGCTACACAATACTTTCTTCGCAGTAGTACTGGGCACCATGTGTATCGTACCGCACTCGACAATCTACTGGCATCGTCGGGCACGCCCGCCCATTCCATCGACTCTGCCGTGTGGACAGCATTCACGGGCATGCCCGGCAGAATTTGTCCGCCGACCGCGCTGCCCGCCGGGCACGCCCGCTCGTCTGGATAGGCCTTAGAGGCGGCGAGCTGCTGCTTCCTTGCAACCCTGTGGGAAAAAAAGTAAATATGAGTCAGAAATATGCATTAAATTTCATCAATTCGATCCGTCAAATTGCATCCGAATATTTCATCAATTGGTTGCATGATATATATATATTTATATATATATATATATATGCACTCAGTATGAGCGCATACCTCCGGCCGAATATTTCATCAATTGGTTGCCATGGCAACAGTTGTTAATAGATTTCATCCAAAATTAAATCAGTTCTTCCTTATACCAAATAGACTTGGTATACCGAGTTTGGTCCAAATATATTTGTAACTTTTTGAGAAATCCTGTACACTAACAAACAGACAGACAGACAGACATACAGACAGATCGGGGTGAAAACATAACCCCTCCAACTTCGTCGGCGGAGGTAATTAACCAGTACAGGGAAGTCTTCGGAGATCAAAGCAAACATGACAGGATTTACCATACCGTCGTCCAAAGCCGCAGTCTGAATAAATCATAACTTCATAAGTTTAGAGTACCTGATTTACATCCGCCATTTATTCCCCGCACACGGGGTTGGAAAGGGTTGGCGGCACGAGTGTTCTACGAACAAAATTTCGATGGTACTTACATCCCGCGATTCTAAGTACATAAGTATTAAGTGTTTCCCCTTAATATTGGGGGGGGGGAATATTTCATTGATAACGATTGTTAGTGTGTGCTGAAGAGCGAATTAATGTTTCAGTGAATAAGTTAACTTACTATCCCCCCCCCCCCGTTCCCAGGCCCGCTGTCATCGTGGGGGGGCTTCGGGCCCGGGGAATGGGGCCTGACGCCCGGGGGACGACCTCCTGGTTACTCCATTAGCTTAGGGCCCCTGTCCTCGGTCTGACTAATTTTGCCTGGCCTTTCCTGTCTCCTCGTTTTTCCCTTTCTTCCCTCTATCTCTCCTCTTGTACCTCCTCCTATCCCCCTTTCCTCCTAAGGTGTGAGAACCGTGCTGATGGGATATGAGGCTGGCTTCGGGTCAGTCGTGAACGGCCTCAGGGTGCCACGGGCACAGTATACCCTTGTACCTTTGCTCTTTCCCTTCATGGGGTTCTTGAGGGGATGACCGGTTATTTCCCCCTCTTTACTATACTCCAGGCTCACCATGGCCAATGATGATAATTTAACTTTTATAGGGGTTTCAGGGCCGGCCCCTCTACCAAATGACCCTGGTGATCCCCCTGGTTTACCGACCCCTGCTCCTCTTTTGACTACGGCCCGGAATACTGATATGCCCGTACCACAAATTCGACCCTCAAGAGTCACTTAGTGCTCCTGAGCCCCCTAGCCAGATCAAGAAAACCTTCCTCAGCACCAGGCGACACTCCAGCCCACAAACCCACTACCTCTTCTTTCTATACCTTCTCCATCCTTGCCTCCCTGCTCTACCCCTCCAGATCCTTCCTCTTCCCCAACCTTCTTTGTCCTCCTCCTCATCCTGTATAGCTACTCTTGCACCCTACAACCCTTCTCCCTCCGGGAGACCTACAGTCCGCACGGTCGCCTCTTCCTTACGCCCACGAACATCAACTTCTCACCCTCGCCCCTCCTGCGACACTCTTTTTGGTCCTGCCAAATGGGATCGTTTCTTCATCGTCCCCAGCGACGCCCCTCACTCTGCTTGCACCCTAAGTTTCCAGAAATGCCTCCAACGACAAGTCGGCATGGTTACATTCCGTACCCCCGCCGATCGGTCCCGCTTGGTGGTAGTTAGACACTGCAGCCCAAGCTCATGCACTGCTCAACTTTAAAGACCTCGACGGCAACCCATTCTACATCACGCCCGACATTGCTCGTAACACCTGCACTGGAACTGTTTCCATCCACCCGCATTCTTGTCCAGTCTATGACAAAGAATTGTCCGAATGCGCGGTTCCCCTCCTCGACCTTTGGGCAGACACTTATGATGCCGTTGCAGTTTACTGCTACACCATCCCACCCCGGGGCCGCCGAAGGTACCCTACCAACATTGCCAAAATCACCTTCAAAAGGCAAACGCTCACTGACAGCCTTTATGTTGGCGGAGTACACTCACCAGTTAAACCTTACCGCCCTAATCTTCGCCAGTGCCAGGCATGCTGGCGTTTCGGCCACCCTGCCAAGCACTGCTGATCCTCTGCCCGCTGCCCTCTTTGTGCTCAACCTGGCCATGCTCGTTCCACATGTCCTGCTACGTCGCCCACATGTGCTCACTGTGGTGGTTCCCACAACGTCTTCTACAGGGGTTGTCCTGTCTACCGCTTCGAATCAGAAGTGGCATCCATCAGATTTAAGAAGGGCTTAACTCTGAGGGTCTGCCAAAAGCTCGCCGCCAAGGCTTTTCGCCTACCCCCGTCTCCCAGTTTATTTCCAATCCCACTTTTCCGGATCCCCCTGCTACAACCTCTCCTACCCTCTCTTTCCCTGTTCCTCCTCCTTCCACTCCTCGTCCTTCCTTTGCTCCTCTTGCTGCCCCCTTTCTCTCCATAAATAACCCCTTTGCCGTCCTCAATCCTGAGACTCCGACCTCTACCCGTTCCTCGATCCCCACGCCCCTTCCTCAACGCACCCCTCAGCCTACTCATACCAGACGACCTAAACATCCTCCCCCTTCCTGCCCCCCTATCCCTCCCACCACCTCTCCCTCCTCCTTAGTTCCTCACACCCCACTTTCTACGTATCCTCCTACTAAGAGACCCTGTGCCTCCCAGGTCTCCCGTCCTGGCTCTTCAGTTCAGACTATCCCTATGATCGAGGAGTACATCGCTCAGTCTTAAGACATGACCCCTCTGTCCTCTTCACCAACCGCCTCATCATCCCCACCTTCTGTCTCAACCCCACATTTCTCAGCTGAAATACACCTATCCCTCCCATTTTTCCGCCTACCCTTTTCCTCCTGCCCCCCAAAAAATTCCCCCTGTTCCCCTCCTTCTCCATCACTTTCCCCACTCCACCCTTCTTCCCTTCCCTCTGATCACCCTATGTCCTCTCCCTCATCTTCTACTTCCTCTCCCCGCCCTACTGTTAAGTCTGTTCTTACCTTACCCCTCCATCCTGGTTGTACACTCGACTCCCTTTTATCTCAACAATCCCCATCCCTGACCCCTCGCCCCCCTGACCCTACTAACTGTCCTTCACCTACTACGTCCGATCCCCCACCCGATACCCCGGACCCTACTGATCCCTCTACTCCTAACCCCCCGCCTGATACCCCTGATCCTCCTGACCCCCCGCCTGATTCCCCTGACCCCTCTACTACCGCTGCCATTCGAACCTCATCACCCGATGACCTCTACACAATGTTTTGTTCTCCAATGGAACTTTTAGGGGTTTTCCCGCTCCCACAGACAAGACCTTCGTCTCCTGATTTCCTGCTATGAACCTCAAGTTATCTGCCTCCAAGAAATTTTCCTTACTAAAACCCCTTGTTCCAATTCCCAAATTACCATTTTATTTCCTCCCTCCATTCTATTTCTCCTCCTCAATCCCTGCCATCAGAAAACGGCTCATATCTCCCTGAATGTCAACACTACTACCCATGTACCCTCTTAAGTGTATATATCCAAAAGTTGGATTACTATTTTTTTTCCCTTATTTATCTCCTTCTCACCCTATTGACTTTGATGCTTACTCGCCCTTCTCTTCCGCCTACAATCCCCCCTTTTCTGGTAGTAGGTGCTTCAAACTGCCGCCACCCCTTTGGGGTGACTCCACCATAAACACCCGTGGCCGCTCCCTTGACCGTTCCTAGCTACCACCGACCTCATTATTCTCAACTCTAATCGCCCCACTCACTTTGATGTTTAAAGGGCTCAAGTCATTTTCCTGTCTTGACCTCTCTCTTTGATCTCCTTCCCTCCGCTTAGACCTGCATTGGTCGGTCCCCGACCAATACCTTTTTAACGACCACTTTCCTATCCTCCTTTTTCCCACCTCATACGTCCCTCTTCCTAACCCTCCACGATGGGTTTCCGCAGAGCCGACTGGCGCACTTTTGCCTCCCTTTCTGCCCTTCCGCTTCATCCTTCCACTTTTTTTCCCCCTCTGATATGCTCACCTACTTTTCCGTCTCTATTCTATGTCCGCCCTTTTTTTTTTCTTTTTTTCTTTTTTTTTAAAATCACAAAGGACTAGCCAAGGGCACAACAAAAATGGGTAACACAAAAACCCGCTTAGTTGCCATTCCCTATAAAGAAGACAGTAAGAAAATAGAATAAAAAAGAGGGTGAGCCAATTTAGTTCGGAGATGTTTGTTACTCTTCTTTTGAAAAGATTTAAGTCATAGGAAAGTGGAAAATAGAAATAGGAAGAGAGTTCCAGAGTTTACCAGTGAAAGGGATGAAAGAGTAAAGATACTGATTAAATCTTGCTTAGGAAGATGGACAGAATAGGGATGAGAATGAGTAGAAATCTTGTGCAGCGAGGCCGCGGGAGGGGGGGGGGCATGCAGTTAGAAGTTCAGATTGAGCCGTGAGCATGGGCAAATAACGGTAGAAGAGGGCAAAGGGAAGCAACATTGGGGGCGGTGATTTAAAGATTGAAGACAGTCAGTCAGAGGAGGGGAGTTTTAAAGAGACGAAAAGCTTTTTACTCAAACCCTTTTAGGAGAGCTGTATGAGTTTGGGTCCTCCCAAACATGTGAGGGCATACTCCATACATGGGCGGAAAGGCCCCTGTAGAGAGCAAGCAATTAGGAGGGAGAAAAAAAAGGACGCAGACTCCACAGGACACCTAACTTCTTAGAATCTGTTTTAGCAAGAGATGAGATGCGAGATTTCCAGTTCAGATTTTTAGTAAAGGATAATCCTAGAATGTTCATTGTAGAAGGAGACAGTCGAGTGTCATTGAAGAAGAGAGAATAGTTATCTGGTAGGTTTTGTCGAGTAGTAGGTGAAGAAATTTGGGTTTTTGAGGCATTGAACAAAAAAAAGGTTTGCTTTGCCCCAATCAGAAACTATAGAAATATCAGAAGTTAGGCGCTTACAGCCCGTACAGCTATCCCCCCAAGGGCTATTATAGTTAGCCCTTACAGCTATCTCCCGAACCTCTCGTCCTTTTACCTCCAAATGCGTTCCCTGGTGGACTTTGGATTGTTCAAAGGCCCACCAATTAAAGCGTGCTGCTTGGAGCAGCTACCGCTGCAAACGCGGTACCCCCGGCCAACTCCCAGCTTTTATTTAATTTAAAAAAGACTCTGCCCGCCTTAAGCAGACCATTAAACTCTCTGCAATTAATAGTTGGCGCACCTGCCGTAATATGACCTTACTACGCAGTAACATAAATATGTAAGGATGAATGGTGATGAATCTTCAACGCATGAAACACATTCAGCTCGCGAGAGTTGGCCTGAAGGAAAAAGCAAGAAGGCTTGAAAGGGACGTTGATAATTCGTAACAAGTAGATGGTGATGGAAACTAGGAATGAGTGATTAATGGAACAGAGAGACAAAACAAGATAGACTAGGTATCTTGTATGGACGATCAAGTGAGGAGTGTAGGAGAAGAGGAGGAATAGAATGACAGGTGCAGGAGAGCAAGGATCCCGAAGAGTTTTGTTTCTCCTTATGAATCTACTACCATCGAGGGTGACTGTTATGAGATGAATGAACGTATGGTGACCAAGAGGCAGCGATGGATGGATGGAGGAGGATAAGGAAGAAAAGAAGAACAAGATATTTTATGTAATGGATACTGGATATTCTGTATCAGTTCAGAGTAACACGGAGAGGGTAGAATGGCTGGAGGGACAAGTAAGATGGACAGGGAAGAGTGGATTGAAGGGGGAAAGGAGGAACGAAGGGAAGAAGGAATACCATCCGATAGCGATGCGTGACTCCAGGAAACTGTTCACGCCCGTAATTATACTCTCTCAGCTGCCGCCACGAGGGGCACCAGGTATGTTTATGACGGCCGTATTCTGTCAAAACTTTAAGATCTTTAAACATACTTTATACGCATTTTTTATAATCTGTATTCAAGCATATTTGAATGTCCTGGTGCAGAATGCTACCCACGTGCTTTCACAGCTTTCAGAAACATTTGTCCTTTACTCTGACATTCACAAGCTGGTGGTGATTAAGTATCTTACACAAACATATATTTCTCAAACTGGTTGGTCTCCCGGTGCAACGGTATCAGTCTCTAGCCAACATACGGCCCAGCGGTGCTCAATCAAATATCTCATCTATAACTTTAGGGAATATTTAGCATTGCAACCGAAATTTATGTTCTGGTAATCTTTTCATACCCAAATATGTAAATGGTGCCATCAAATGGTGAGCGGGAACGGGTAAAGTAACCCGAGAGAGAGAGAGAGAGAGAGAGAGAGAGAGAGAGAGAGAGAGAGAGAGAGAGAGAGAGAGAGAGAGAGAGAGAGAGAGAGAGAAGAGAGAGAGAGAGAGAAGAGAGAGAGAGAGAAGAGAGAGAGAGAGAGAGAGAGAGATACTAATTCACTTCCAATCTCGATATCATGTTTTTGTCTCATCATGAGCTAAGCTGCCCTGCTATAATGCAACCCTCCCTCTCCTTGACCTTTCAGTCTGTGATGCGTGCAGCCCCGCAGCCTGGAACACATCCTCACATCTGCTGCACCGCTCATACTTGAAAAGCTACAATAAAAAGGAGGATTTTTTTTTCTTCTATTTAATAATCCACATCGGATATATCGGGTCATCGAATGTCACACAGGGAGGGCAGCACCACTCCTAACATCTTGATGATGATGAAATGTTCTAAAGACGTTAGCTAGATGGCCAGATGTACTACCCAGTCACGTCTTCTTCCTTTATTAGAATAATCCATTCATGGTGTTCCTAATGCGCACACAAGTTCACTATTTGGTAAGTATTTCAGGGGCAAATAATTTATCTATAGGATTGATTGATTTAATGCTAAAAAAGAGAAAATTTGCCAGACATTAGAGGTCATATGGCACTATGGCAAAGCATAATCATGCTTTGCTTAATAAGCATAAGCATGCTTAATCAATCGATCATAGCCATGGTCTCAACTGGAGAGTCAGGAGGGGAGACCTGAGAGGCACAGAGTTTCTTAGTAGGAGGAGACGTAGAAAGTGAGGTGTGAGGAACTGACGAGGAAGGAGAGAGAGTGGAAGGTTTCGGGGGAGAGGAAGGGGAAGAAAAGGAAGATGAACCTCGTTGTAGCCTATAAGTTGTTCGTTTTTACCCAGAATCTGCCAAATCCCGCTGAAGCAAATAGCAATAAGCACACCACAACGGATGGTTTCATCACCACACTTGTTTAATTGATATTTAGACATACGTTTAATGGAAAATCTATTTAGTAAACTCTTTAAGTTAGTCATTTTAATTACAACGTTAATTATTTTTTTTCATTTCAAGCCTAAAGAGCAATGCACGGCCTTAAAAGAATAACAAATTGATGATTTGAGATACTGTAAAATATGAAACATGGAAATCTGTTCGGGAATTAAATCAGTGCGTGTGCGAACGGCAGGCTGGAAAGTGGAGGTAAATCAGGAAAACGAACCGTTACATATTTCCATAATGTGAAGCAGAAGACCGGTGGGACATAACCTCCTTAAGCTTACTGAAGGACTGGTTGTTGAAGCGGGAGTGAGGACACGTGTAGCTCCATTGTAAATGATGAATGCTTGTGTCGAGTGATACTTCAGTGACGGTGAAGGAAGCACTGGTGTCTGAGAAGCATTGAGGTCAAGGTCAATAATGACGCGAATGAGGACAAGGGCGCCAACGCGAGAGTGAAAGACGACGGTGACGAAAAGGGCAATACCAAGCAGTGTGAAAACAAGTGCAAGGACGATGAGGCGGATGATGAGGACGATAGAGGCAATAAGGACGGAGAAGAAAGTGCAGACAATCAATCATCAATCATTGGGGTCATACGCCGAGGGGTGCGTCGCCTCGCCCACCCTACGACGCCACTCCCGAGGGTAACCACGCGCGAGTCCCCATGCAGGCTCCTTTCCCATACCAAGCAGCTCTCGACAAGAAACATCAACTTGCCCCAGCAACGAGCCTGTGGGCACCCCCTTGGCCTCCTCCACGCCAGATTGTCTCTTAGAGATACAACCTGATAGGAAGGATCGGTTTCAGGGTAGCGTGCCACATGCCCATATAGCCGAAGTTGGCGCTGACGGACTATGCAGGTAATAGGCCTCGATTCAGTCTCACGGTGCAATCGCTGATTTGACACGTAATCATCCCAGCGATACACATAATTATCCCCATGATTCTGCGAAGACACTTATTACCAAAGGCATCGATTAGTCTCTTCAAGTCGCTATTTAGTGTCCATGTCTCAAAACCATAGAGTAAGACAGGGATCACAAGCGACTTGAAGATCCGGATCTTTGTCTTCCTGCACAGCTACTGACAACGCCAAATACTTCTGCTGAGCGAGTCCATAACACCGTGGGCTATGCCAATCCGCCGTAAGACTTCTTTACGTGACCCGCCGTCATTATGGACTGCGCTACCAAAGGTATGTAAATTTTCCAAGATCTCAATGTCCTCGCCGCACGCATGAACAGACTGTACTGTTTCATCTAGAAAGCCTCCAAACACCTGGACCTTGGTCTTAAGCCAGGGTACCTCAAGTCCCAAAGGCTTTGCCTCCTCGTGCAGCGCTCGAAAGCCATCACCAGGACCTCCAGCGACTCCCAAAGATTACTGCATCATCGGCAAAGCAGGATCATGATCTTGGTGTTGCCAAGGGATCTCCACAATTACTTTGATCTACAACTTTGCCCAATACCCAGTCCATACAAGTGTTGAAAAGTGATGGGGCAAGAACGCACTTTTGCCTCACTCCTTTATTCACAGGAAAGAAGCTGGATACACCTCACACTTCACAGCATTCACAGCACTCTCAGTCCCAGAATACAGACCAGTCATCAAACCGATAGTCCTTGCAGGAATCCCGCGAAGTCACAGAAGATCCCAGAGTGACTCACGATGCACTGAGTCAAACGCCTTCTTGAGATCAACATAGGCTGCAAGCATCCCGTGTCGAAACTCACGTCGGCGTTCCACCAGGACACTAAGCGCTAGGATACGGTCCATTGTTGACTTACCAGACGTGAACCCAGACTGCTGAGGTCTCTGATGCTTCAGCAGATGACTGCGGATCCGTGTCAGCAATAGATGGGCAAGCACTTTGCCTGTCACGCTGAGCAGTGTAATACCGCGGTAATTTTTTGCAGTCCTGACGGTCCCCTTTCCCTTTCCAGATAGGGACGACCATCCCCTTTTTTAGTCAGGAGGAATGGTAACCTGATTGCCACACGGCAGTCAGGACACATTTAACCCAAGGATCAGGCCTCGCCCCCAGTTTTGAGGAGCTCCGCACTGATATTACAAACCCCAGCTGCCTTTCCACCCCTCAACTTTGCTACAGCCTCTCTGACTTCGTCAAGAGAGGGTGCGGTTTTGTGAAGGGGAGGATCGGCATCCACTGCCTGTAACCCAGTGGTGTGAAACTGCTCAATTGGAGGGTCCACCGTGAACAAAATGCCCAAAGTTTCTCAGCTCAACGAGCCATCTGCCCATCCATGTCCAACACGAGGCGCCCATCTGCTGTTCGAATAGCAGTCGCCCGAGATGGATACTTGAAACTGAGCTTCTTTTCCGGGGTCGGTAGGCGGGTCGGAGGTCATTAACGTTCAAATGACCCTCGACATCCTCAGCGAGACTCCTGACATACCTTCCTTGTCTCTCCCCAGGAGGGTTTTTATTCCGGCGTGACAGAGCCCCTGTGCTGGGTCCTGGTTCCCAGCCAGCCTACAGCGCGACTTTTCCTCTATTTTTCTCCAGCGTCTCCGTCGAGACAAAACCACGTCTTGACCTCGGGGCGCTCCCAATACACTCCCTTTGGGAGCCTGTAAGCTTCACGTTTGAAGGTATCCCACAGTTCTACAGAGTCCTCGAGGGCACCGAGCACATCAAACCGATTTGAGACTGCCACTGCATACTAATGGGCACCCAAGTCAAGTCCTTCAGTTTCTCAGATGAAACACAATATGGTTACCTCTTGAGATTCTTCTGGGACTTGGCATGAAGCTTAAGTGTAGCAACAATAAGTCTGTGATCTGTTCCCAAAGAAATCAGCACTCCGGTAAACCCTGCAGTTCAGGGCGAGGATCCCCCAAAGAGTACTAACGAGGACGTGGTCGATCCCTTAGCTACCCCTCCGGGATTACTATACCATGTCCAGCGGTGCAGCTCTGGTCTTTTGATACCAAGAGCCTGCAATTCATAACCTTCTGGACCTTGCAAAATTCAGAAGCAGAGAACTGTTTATGATTCTGGTACCGGAGCCATGGGGACCAACACATAACTCGTAGCCATCTCTCACAGTGCCAGTAGTAGCATTGAAGTCGCCCAAGACAATCTTTTGTGTCCCGAGGAGGACACTGGTCTAATATATAGTCGAGTTTGGCGTAGAACATCTCCTTCTCTTCCGTTTTACAAACCTCGGTAGGAGCGTACACTGCAACAAAAGACATGAAACCCAGAGTGTGTTTCATCCTCACCCGCATTATACGCTCATCAACCGGAGTAACCTCAACAACTGACGGCTGCAGTTTGTTGGAGATGCCTATAGCTACTCCCCGGAAATGGTCGCCATTCAGTGGCGGATTTAGGGGGGGACCGAGTAGCCCCGGGCCTAGGCCCCGCGCCTGTGAGGGCCCCATGTACTGTCTCCAATTTCTCCTGACCGGCCCTCGTATGTTCCAATTACTTATATTCGCATCCTCCTATATCCTTTTGACCTCGACCGACAAGGCAGCTACATGTCCGTGTCAGGTTCCTTATCTTTCCTTCTCCCTAGTGTAATGTAAGGTGACACGCAAAGGCGCCACGCGCTGATCCTTAAACCGCATCTATTTCCCTCATCTTCCTACTCAGTCATTCAACTGTCATTGGCTACAACTTTTCCTCCTCCCATTTATATTTAAGTGATTGGCTATAGAAATTTCAACTCCTCCTTCCTTTCATCTCATTTGTTACTCTGTGTCCTCTTTTCTAAAAGTCACGCCCCCATGACCGGGGTTTTGATCGTGATCCACAGACCTCAGGAGAATGAGTCAGGATCTAATTGTACTCGACACTGGTCATACCAGTGTCCTCTGTACATGTTTGTATACATCTTATTTCAATATACTACTTAAAAGGAAGTGACGTGTTACGTGTATACCTGGACCTTATATAATATTATAGAGAGAGAGTGAGTGAAGAACAATTCGACATTATCTTCAAGTTCCTGAGCGGGCTCACCATCACTACAAACATACTTCTGCATCCAGAACAACGAACGGTACGACGTGTACTAAGAATCACGGGTGCTACTTTAGTATGCGTTCTAACGCAGTAGCGCAGTCTACAGTGGTGTGGGGTGTGATCTACCCCTACACTGGTCCACAGGTCCCCTACCCCTGCATCTGAAGGGATTAGTTACTGGTCCACAGGTCATAGGTCAGGTAGGTAACAGCGAATCGATGGGCCTTAGAGGCGAATTTTGGTGAGGAAGCCGCAAGAAGCCGGCTTCTGGCAGCTTGCGTTTTCTGTTAACTCGAGGCACTTTTAAGAAGCCGGCTTCTTACGGTTTGCCCAGCTGGGCCAAACCGTAAGAAGCCGGAGGAAGCGAGTCCTGGGCCTCGCTTCTCACGGCTTCTCACGGCTTCATACGTCACGATACGTGACGTCAGAGATGAACAACAAATGGCGTTGTTGCGCGAAATCTTATCAGTGCGAAATCCTGTAGACCCCTCCATTCATCTATCTTATTTCACTAATTTTACAGGTTAACTGCTGCCCCGATACACGTTACAGGCAACATAGAGTCACTAGCTTCCCATGAGAACACTTACAAATAATAATAATTGATAAAATAATACATGATAAAAACCATACCCCTGTTCCCACAACCTGACTGTTTTTGACGTGTATATTCTAAGCTTTTGAGTAACTATTATTACTTGAAAGTGTTCTCATGGGAAGCTAGTAGTGACTCGATGTTGCCTGTAACATGTATCAGGGCAGCAGTTAACCTGTAAAACCAGTGAAATAAGAGCGATGAATGGAGGGGTTTACAGGATTTCGCGCCTTGACAATATTTCGCACAACAGCGGGCCAGACGGGAGCTTGTAACAGAGTGAATATCGTCGTAGAAATAATGTAATTACAGATAACAAGACACAAGTAAACACATAGATGTACATTCAAAAGCATGGACCTTAAGATCACGTCTAAGAATATACAAGGTTAATGACATGACAGGACAACTTTAAAACTGGTGAAAGAATGATCATGCCTGACGAGAGGGCCTAGCTGTGACGTAGTAGTTTTTGCAGAATTTCGTTGATGATATGGCACAAATTAGCATAAGTTGTACATTTAGTAGCACGGGCTTAACTTTCGGACTACACTAATAGAGCTAAAATGGTATGACATGACGAGAGGAGAACGTCAAGTCTGGTGAAATAACTTAAGCGAGTCTTTTAACCATAACACCAGACGTTGTTTTTCTAATTATTACTAATTGTGCTATCAAAAGCAGACCGAAAACGGTTTCGCTGATGCATTATGCTCCAATTTGGGTTCTTAGAGATCTCTCACACTTGTTGAGAACGTGAAAATGTTGTAACTAGCTAACGGGGACGAGAAATCTGGTATACGAGAGTGGTACCATAAACCTTTAAGCTTCGCCATCATCCACTTAGAATATGGCCACCACAAAACATTGCAAGATATCTAAGTATGCATGACATTACTGTTGATGGACATGAAAGAATTCAATGGGTAGGTAGAGCAGCTGATAGGTATATATTGTGGAAATGACTAGCATTTTGCGTTTAATTCAGTATTAAACGAGTCTTATGAGAGAATATGTGGTTGAATATGAATTGAAGATGACAATTCGTCATTGTGTGCACATTCACTTTTTTTGGCATTAAATCAATCAATCAATCGTCATTGTGTGGTTGTTTTGTTTACAGCTATCAGCTGTGATCGCCGAGCGGGCGAGCCCCGACGAAGAATTGCAACCCCCGAGAAGTTGGCAACTGTCAGCCGTTCTGGCGTTCGTTATTTTCATGTGGAACGGCGTTGCAGAAATACTCAGATTCCCATCATTCAGCGGGAATGTGAAGCCGGTTCAGTGATTCACTCTATAATGGCTGCTATAAAATTTTAAAAATACTCGGGGTTAGTACTGAATCACCAAAAAAATTGTGGATCCATAACGGAGCAAACCTCAAGGGCCAGTAAAGGGCCCTAGAACGATCGTGGTTGGTTTCCAAAACCGATTTTAAAAAACATAAAGGTGTTAAAAGGGTTTTTTTCGGTCAAAAACCTTAATCTTTTTTTTCTGCAATTTCTCAGAAAAAATACCCCCTGATTTGTTTATAGCTTTTTTAAAACGATTTTCGAAATTTTTTAAAACCGCTAATTGTTTATGCATATAAAAAACTACTCCTATACTGGACTTGCACCTTTTGGGTATTTCCTGGGGCCAGTTTTGCGATTCGGCCTTTTCGAACATCACCCCCTTTTTTCCTTCCTAGGGTTTATCATATATCTGATATACCTTTTTACTTCGAAAATTTTGTTTTTAAAAATATTATCAAATAAAAAGAAAAATGCAAAAAAGAAATCCCCTTTATGAGGAGTTAAAAAAATATGCTGAACTTTTTAAATTCCTTGAACTCATCCCATTTAATTTTTTGCAAAAAAAACTTTTTTTAAGCTAGCGTAGAAAAACGGATTTTCATTAGCTTTCCATTGCTAATTTTCGTTTTCTGAAAAATGAATCATAACCATGCATAAATTACGTTAACTGAAAAATAACTCATCTATGGGGGAAATTCCAATGGATGATGTTATTTATTTATTCCCCTTTTTTATCAGGGTTCTAATTCATTTATCAAAATAAAATATAGCAAGGGAAAGCAAATTAAATTCCGCTTCATTGATTGTTGCATGAAAAATCTTCAGCAAATATAAAATTGCGATGATTTTAAGTAAAAAAATTTCATGTATATTTCTTGAGAGTCTCATAAGGGAAATTTTCTTTAGTGTTTTTTTACTTTTTTTTATTTGATAATTATAAAACAAACATTCAGAAGATCCCTGGTATCATTTATACTGATATGCCTATCTACTGTATTAGGGAACCTTTTTTACTTGCCGTGGATTATGATGTTTTTTTTTTTAGTTAACGCAAATTTTAGGCATGGGGAAATTCTTTATCGAAAACAAAAATTATCAATGGAAACAAAAATGAAAATCCGCTTCTTTCTATCCTAGCATCTAAATTTTTTTCCCCCAAAATATTAAATGGCGAAGAGTTTAGGTATATATTGAGATCATGCATATTTCTTCCCTCCTCATAATGGCATTTCTTTAGTGTATTTTTACATTTTTTTTATTTGATAATATTATAGAACAAACATTTTACAAAGATAACGTATATCTATATACTGATAAAACCTTGGAAAGGGGAATAGGGGTATGTTCTAAAATGGCAGAACGAAAAACTGGCCCCCACGGGCGGGGGGGGGGTTTTTGGCGGGGGGACGAGTAGCAAGTCCATTTAAAGATTTTTAGTCCTTTGGCAGATATACTATTTTTTAAAAATTAGAAATGTGATGTTATTGTTCATTAAAAAATTGTTGAAAAATTTTAAAAAGGGTTGTTCTCCGAGGGAAAAAATCCTTAAAACCAAACATATAGGGGTGTTAAGGCGGTAGCCCCTCATACTAAAGAAAGACGCCCCGTAAAAACCGCATCAAAGGTAAAACAGAACGGAAACGCATACTAAGTAGCACCGATCACGGTACTCGTATACCCACCCCCTCACTATAATGTACAATATTAGTGAAAATTAAAAAATTATTGATTTTTTTTCTTTTTTTTTTTATCGGGAGGGGGCAGGGGGCCAAAAAAAAATCAAAGTCTGATCGTGTCTGGGGGGGAAGTTTTAAGCTGGCTCTTTTTAAACGCAGAAAAGCAACAAAAAGGGAAAAGAGTAAAAAAAACTACCAAAAAATAACTCAGGGGTGAAATATCCAACATTTATGAATCTGAAAAATCAAAAAACTCACACAAATCTAGTCCAGCTTGAACAAACCAAGTAAAAGTGAAACTCTGATTGGTTTCAAAGCCGGGAAGCTGATGTACAAACATAAGACACCAAATTACGCCTGCACAACTGGGAACCCACAACTAGTACTGAACCTAGTTGTTAGCGAAATTAAACCCGAACACGTGGGAGACACAAGGGGAATTTAAAAGTTAGAATACCAAAACTGAACAAGATTTAAAAATGATCTTGGATTTGGCCTAAAGTAATTCCGCAAATGCTTTGACTATTGGATGAAAAAGGGAAAGCGCAGAATGTCGCATGTGATGGTGACTTCAAAAGTCGCTGTGCCCAAAAACCCGTAAAAACAAATCGTCATTGTAAAAAGACATTATTCACTCGAACTAAATTACCCTGGCCAATTAATTAATCTTATAGGGGCTCTGTTACTCTAAAACAACTGGTAAAGGGTATTGTTTTCCTTGAAATTATCCAAAGGGGGAAAGCTCAATTCACAACTGGCTTTAATGGTTGGAAAGAACGCTAGGTACTGTATGCCTAAAATCTCACAGTGGTCAGATCCACAGGAAACTAGGGTCGAAATGAAAAATCGAAAGACTACGGGTGCTCGTATTGACTCAAATCTTGTACAGCAAATGAAATGAATGTGAGTCTGAAAGCTTTTGGAGGAGGTGTGTAATTTTTTAAAGCTACTTTGCGAACGCGGGTTACTATTGGGGGGTAGATAAGTAATTGGATCAGTACACAAAAAAACTATCTTGGATTCTAAGCTGCGACACATACCAAAAATTTTCTTGGCAGCACATATCAGAAACCGCAACAAAGTGTGGTCATATTTCCACTTGCCCCATTCATTTCTGAGGAAATCTTTAGAATGATTGAAAAGTGTGGAAATTTCCACCAACCACCCGCTTAATAATTGGTAAGTTTGATTTTTTCCCCCCCCCCCCCTAGTGAGGGAGGTATTGTCCGCTCATCATAGGGGGGGGCGTGGGATGTATATATATTAATGGTAAGGTAAAGGGTATTTTTTAAGTAATTTTTAAGTAAATGATATTACTGGGGATTATAATTAACTTTCCCATGGATTAACCTTTCCCCCTTAATAATTGCACTTGGTTTGAACCGGGACTTGGGTGCCCCCCATTTGTTCTCGCCACCGCGATTTGACCTGTAGGTGGGGATTTGTGCAGCTGGGCGCAGCCGCTGGTCAATTTTGTACCTCCAAACCCCCGGGGAAAAAACATCTCTTATTTAAAAATTTTACGTCTTGTATTATAAGTAACTTTCCGCCTCTATCGCTTAACATCTCTTATTAATATATCTGCTGGAATATATGTACACTTCCCCCTCACGGGGTTAACTCTCTTCTCTGATTAAATGAAAAGTTTGGGACCATGTTCATTTTTACATTATGTAATGTTAAATCAAAGGCGTTTAAAAACACACCTGATTATCCCGCCCCGTCAAGATAAATGGGTTTGAAACCTCCCCGACGGGGGCCCCTATCAAACACCCGCCCCCAGCCCTCGCCCTTGTCCGTCACGGCGGCCCCGATCCGGGTCACATTTGATCACAAGACAGGCAGTATTGATTAAAAGGGCCACAGCGATTTCAACCCCCTATCCCGAAAAAATCCTATTAGTTACTAGTTTGGGGTTTTGTGTCGGGATGAGATAGACGGGGACATAATTTCCCACAGCGAAAAGGTTTGTCCCCATAAAAGATCAAGTAAAACAGCAAAATACTTCTCATTTCTTTGACTCCACACCTTATTTCCCATGGTCAACTACTTTTACAATCCGCTATGGGACTGCCTTTACAGTACACAGGTCCTTGAAAGGTATTTGTAGTTTTTTTATTTTCCCCCTGCTAAAAACCCCCTGGCAAGGGTATTGCACAACTTTTTTTGAATTTTTTAAAAAGAAGAACATTCCAGTTATCGATGCCGAGGACAGTCCTATGACAATCCAGCAGCATGTCATTAAAATTTAGGGACTCAACAATTACAAGAATGGTGCAGTGAAAACTGGTACATACCAAAGTTATGGCTTTCCCTTAAACTTGGGGGTAAATGTGCTGCAGAAAACTGTCCTACTGCAGTGTCATTGTTTGCTCTTTTCAAAAAATGTACACCTTTCTTGCTGATCTACTTCGTTGGGGGGAGGACACCCGGAGGTACTAGGACTAATAAAAATAAGAAAATTTAAAATTGATAAAAAAAAATTTTAGACACTCGTTGGTCACCACGAGAAGTGCTGTAGCTGCTCGCTAAGCACACAAAAAAAAACTCATTGTTTGAAAGCTTTCCTCAATCAAATCACCGCTGAAAAAAGAGCTGAAGCAAGTGGGCTTCTCAAGGTTTGAAAAAAATTTTAAACAGTAATTCTTCTTGAAATTTTCTTGGGTTTTTTGGGAACGGTATTTGAAAGATTTCAAGTACGTATCCGCTGCAAAAGTCTGGGGTCTCCCCCAACACAGCTGTAATACTGCTAGAAATTTTTTTACAATTTATTGTTTACAATTAATTTAGGAAACGCATCGTCACCACGATGAAATAAATCCCCGGAGGGTGTTCGCTACAGGAGAGATAATTTAGAGTGCTGCATTCTTTCCCATCATCACAAACTCTGTGCTGCCCTAAAACAAAAGCCTGCAGCTTACAGCGCCTTCGAGAGGGTTTGGGTTTTTATCAGAAAACCCCCAAACCAAAAAAGAACACTGACTCAAAAAGCTACTGAAAAGCTTGTGTCTTTATATCCCAAGGACTTTGGGGGCCCGGGTTGGAGCCGGAGCTTTGCATAATGTTTTTTTGTGTAAAAAAAATGTGAATTTGTGAAAATACATTTTTTTTCAAAAAGGGTCTCTGTAAATAAGAGGGTACCGTCTCATAGGCCCTATGTTAAAAACCCCACTGGGCGCCATCTTTGTCCCGGGCCTCTTCGTTCACCCAAGCCCGCGGAAGTTCTCAAAGGCATGACCCCCCCGTATATCATGTTATACATATATAAAAAAAATACTGTTTCTTCGAAAATGTTTGTTCTAAGATTACCAAAACACAGTAAAACACATTAAATAAAGGGCATTTTGAGACGAAGAAAAATGCATGAACTTCAATTTACTTAAAAACCCCCTCGTCTTGTATATATCTATAGAAAATATCTATAAAGCAGAATTGTATTTGTTTTCCTTTGATGATTTGTTTTCTGATAAATACAGTAGTACCAGCAAACATTAGCGTTCTAAATAAACGCCGCACGGGCCGAGAGAGAGAGAGAGAGAGCGTTAACCAAATACTTTTTCTACTTTTTTATATACAGCCCAAAGCCGCCCTCCGGGCGGACTTTTTGGGGTATCTCCTGCGAGGGCTTTGGGGGGCCCTTGGGCCCCCACCTGTGTTTGGGGGGGCCCACCAAACACAGACTCTCCAGATAGCCCTTCTAACTTTTTATGGTGTGAAATGTTGTATTAAACCCCAAACCCCTTCACATCACCCCCCAACCCATTCCTCACCCTTACCCATCCCTGTTGGATGCCATTATTTCCCCTAGGGTTTTTGTGCTAAAATGTATTTTTTTCTTCTGGCTTCTATAGGTTCTTAACAGAAAAAAATGGGGTTCCAATTTTTAGACCCCTCACCCCCTTTCTGGGGGGTCTTCCTCTTTTGGCACCCCCAGGGTTGGTCTCTGGTAAAACCCAAACAACAAATTTTTCAACATTTCTTTGTTACAGGCCGTGACTACTGATTCCCACTAAATTTTCTGAGCTGATGTCAGGTCTGTATCTAAATTTTTTTCCCCCCAAATCCCAAACCCTTTTTTTTTTTTTGGGTTTTTCCCCCCCCCCT
>JACEEZ010006602.1:10000-20000 GCA_016584305.1 Chionoecetes opilio
ACCTGAGCTGTCGAGGGTAACCCCAAGGAGCCTTATACAGCCGCTTCTCTTATGCATTAAGCAGCTTTACCTCTAGCCAAGGATAGCCAAGGATGGAGGCGATCCGATGCACGCTTCTCTCTCTCTTATCTTAGTTGTATCAGAATTAATTGTTTAGGAGGATGAAAGAGGAAATGATGGAGGTGTTATGATGGGTCTTGAGCTGTTTAGTATCCGTGGCAGGTGCCTTCCCGTGCCTTGGGTCGTCAAGTAAGGGCATGTGTGCATGTGTGTGTGTGTGTGTGTGTGTGTGTGTGTGTGTGTGTGTGTATGTGTGTGTGTGTGTGTGTGTGTGTGTGTGTGTGTGTGTGTGTGTGTGTGTGTATGTATGTGTGTGTGTGTGTGTGTGTGTGTGTGTGTGGTGTGTGTGTGTGTGTGTGTGTGTGTGTGTGTGTGTGTGTTTGCAGTGGGTCTGGACGGCTCTCTGCTGCTAATTACTGGTCCAGAATGATACATAGCCGACGGTGTTCCCGCGTCAGGCAGCCCCACTAAAGCTTCTCCTTATTCTCGCGGCAGTGCAAGAAAAATAGCTGACCGACTACCTGCCCTTTGTGAACGGTCGTGTAGCCTGTGTCCATGCATGTTGTCAGGGTGAAAAAGGAGTGACAAGTAACCACTCTATCTTTTGTGTGTTCGGCAGCCCCTTGCATCCTCCTTTCCGCGCCTCGGGACCGGCGTGCAGCGTGTACCTTACCGTGCTTCACCTGGTCTCGCCTCGCAGGGCTTCATCACCTTACCTGCCTCTGCTGCGTCACCGGAAATACTCTCTATCCAGGGGCTTGCCAGACCTACTTAGGGCGGCCGGCCTCGCCCCGTAAACGAAATGATTTTTTCCCCCGATACCCCACTCCATAGAAATTTTGGGCTTAAATGCTATATGTAGGGCTTTTAAAGCTTCGTTGCTTACCTTGGTGGTGGTGGTGGTGTGTGTGTGTGTGTGTGTGTGTGTGTGTGTGGTGTGGTGGTGGTGTGTGTGGGGAATGGGGTGTGTGTGTGTGTGTTTGTTCGTGCCGCTGCGGCCACTCCCTGCTTCAATTCATCTTCACTTGGCGACACTGTACAGACTCGTCGGCAGCAGCAGCAGCAGCAGCAGCAACATTAGCCTCCCAGTCGTGGCGTCTCAATATTCCCGCCACGCCACTCCTATGCCCTAACCCAGGCCATCCTACTGGGGCCCCCACTACCCTCACACCCTCTGCGCCCCCCCACCCCCCTCCAGGTGTCAGTGGCCCCCTGCTACGCTGTATACTGGGCCCTTTAAAAAAACCCGGGCCCAAATACTTCTTATTTCCCCTTCCATCTGCGGAGGCTAGATCTGCTTTTTTTTCACTTACGCCATAAACATATTGCCTTTCATTCACCTTAAGTAACAGATGAGTTACTGAGTGGTATGTTCCCTTCCCACAGGTGTGCTTGGACCTGGCGCCCTTTACCTGGCCGGCGGGGATGGCACCTATGTCACCTTCCTCGCTTATAGTCCCCCCGGGGTGATAGCAGAGCCGCCCGCTCCCACTGGTCATGAGCGAAAGAAGGAACAGATACAGCGGGAAGGTGACAGTTACAGTGGTCTCCTGCATGATAGTCACCCAATCCACACCCAGTGGTCACCTGCCACACGGGAGCTTGAGTCATCCCTTCATGGGGACACCAGACCACCAGCAGCGTGTCCAGTGTTTGCAGTGGCCGATAAGAATGATGGCCCGCCCCCGGGACACCGGGCAAAGACCTGGGGTGTAGGCGAGGTTGGTGGGCCCGATCCTGGGGGCCCAAACCCCGGTCCCACCCCGGCAAATACCCTTTGGGGCGCCCCCCTTCCTGGATGAGCTGTTGGGGGTCGTGACGGGGAGGTGGGAGGCCCGGGTGAAGGTGTACGACCCGCTGATGGTGGCTCTAGGGAGTGTTTTTCCGGGCCCCTTTTTTAACCCCACTTTCCCCTTTGCCCCTTTTTCCTCCCAAAGTCCCATCACCCAGGGAAACCAAACACGGGAAAATGGAGAACTCAGGGGACACAGAAAGAAGGGTCGGGAAAGGGGCAAAAGGGGGTGAGGAAAAAACGGGGGAACGGGAAATACGGGTAGGGGAAAATGGGGGAATCAGGGGAACAAGGGGAAACGGAATACGGGGGAAAGGGGCTGGGGGAAATACGGGGGCCTACGGGGGTGGGGGGCATAAGGGTAGGGAGGCTAAGGGGTCGGGGAAAATGGGTCCGAGGCTGGGTTTAAAGGGGGGCTCGGGGTCGGAGGCTCGGGGCCCCGGGGCAACGGGGGCCCCGGGGTGGGGGGAACGGGGAAAAAAAAGGGGGAAAAGGAGGAACATAGGAATACGGAGGAACATACAAAAGAGGGACTACGGGGGGATACGGGGGAAACATAAGGGAATACGGGGGGCCTCAGGGGAACGGGAGGACTCAGGGATACAGGAGGAACATACAGGGGGATACAGGAGGAACATACAGGGGGATACAGGAGGAACATACAGGGGAATACAGGAGGGACATACAGGGGGATACAGGAGGAACATACAGGGGGATACAGGAGGAACATACGGGGGATCAGGAGGAACTACAGGGGATACAGGAGGCATACGGGGGGAATACGGGAGGAACTCGGGGGGATACAGAGGACTACAGGGGGTACAGGGGGAACATACGGGGGATACAAGGAAATACAGGGGGTACGGGAGGAACTACAGGGGATACAGGGGAACATCGGGGGAATACAGGGGGGACATACGGGGGATACAGGGGGACATACAGGGATCCAGGAGGAACATACGGGGGTACAGGAGGAACAAATAAAAACAAAGGGGGGATCAGGGGAAACATACAGGGAATACAGGGGGACATACGGGGAAATCAGGGGGACTACAGGGGTACAGGGGGAACAACAGGGGTCGGGGGAAACAAAAGGGGGGATACAGGAGGAAATACGGGAATACGGGAGGGACATACAGGGGTCAGGGGAATACGGGGGGATACGGGGGACATAAGGGGATACAGGGGAACAACAGGGGAACAGGGGGAAACTACAGGGGGTACAGGGGGAAACATACAGGGGGATACAGGTGGGAGGAGAGTGTTGTATGCACGCGGGGCAGGGAACCAGGGAGACCTCTAACTATGAACTATATGTAGGGACCTGGGAGGGAGGAGAGTGTTGCCTGATGATTGCCACGCCTTTCATGTCGCCCTTTCTGATACAATTGACAATGCAATGTGTGCTTCCCTCCTCCCACACACAGTGAGCTTCGTGTCACGCATATAAAGTATCCACTCCTTAACACGCGGGTTTTTTTCGTAGCTTGTTTACATAAGAAAGAACATAAGAAAATAAGGAAGCTACAAGAGGCCGCGAGACCTACACGTGGTAGTTCCTGTTACTTAACTCTACCTACATCCACCTTTCATCCCCATCCATGAAATGACCC
Organism: Chionoecetes opilio; assembly: GCA_016584305.1. Lineage (NCBI taxonomy): Eukaryota > Metazoa > Arthropoda > Malacostraca > Decapoda > Majidae > Chionoecetes > Chionoecetes opilio. The sequence continues at coordinate 13,466 of JACEEZ010006602.1, forward strand.
AGCCTCCTTTTAAAGCTCCCTAATGACTCCGCACTAACTACCTGACGATTGAGTCCATTCCAATGAGAATAATAGATTAATGGTATGCACTTATAGAGGAAGGGATGTATGTAAACAGTATATGTAAATTTTATGAAAAAAATGTCATAGTTTAAAAACGGGACATTACAAGCTTGGCTCAAATCCTGTAATACCAAATAGGTGTATACCAATAATTTATTTGTTGCTTTTCGCCAAATGATAGCCCTTGATCTGCTCCATATTTACTTCTCTATACCTCTTGCACGTATCTGCCATAGTTTCTTAGTTATTGAAAAAACCTGATTTAAAAAATAAAATCAAGGCATACCCCTTTGCAAAATTGGGCAAATATTTTGAAAAATAGATTTGCTCGAAAATGTGTTCCTAGCAGTTTTCGGGCATGGCTGAACACGAATCTGGAGTCAGTTTTCAGTTACAATGATTAGAAGTCCCTATTTCAGCCAATTCACAATGACATTCACAATTCACAATGTGTGAATTAGCTGCAATAGGGACGTCTAATCATTGTAACTGAAAACTGACTCCAGATTTGTATTCAGCATGCTCAAAAACTGCAGGGAACAGATTTTCAAGCAAATCTATTTTTCAAAATTTTAGCCAATTTTGCAAGGGCTAATTTTGCCTTGATTTTTTTTTAAATCATGTTTTTTTCAATAACTAAAAAACTATGGCAGATACGTGCAAGCGGTATATAGAAGTAATTATGGAGTAGATCAAGAGCTATCAATTGGCGTAAAGCAAAAAAAATTGATCGGTAAATAACCGAAAAAATATATATTCATTAAAAATTGTCTAATGATACACACATTACAATGGAAATTACGTTTGGGGTCTCAAGGGGTTAACATATGATTGGCCGCAGAGGCAACAATATCTCCTTATGCTAGGATGACTTTTTCTTTTTTTTCTTCAAGATACATATTTTTCAGACTGATTTTAAAGTCATAATTTTGCTTTTAAGGGATGATGTCTTAACGTGTCTTTTTTGTAGTTTCTTATCTTTGCATTCACTCCGCGTTAAGAGTCGATCAAGGTAAGACAATCATATAATATATATATATTATTATATATATAGAGAGAGAGAAGAGAGGAGAGAGAGGAGAGAGAGAGGAGAGAGAGAGAGAGAGAGAGAGAGAGAGAGAGAGAGAGAGAGAGAAGAGAGAGAGAGAGAGAGAGAGAGAGAGAGAGAGAGAGAGAGAGAGAGAGAGATTTGTAGAAGACACTGAACACCTTGTATGGCTTGTAGGAGTTTACCTGCTGCCTCTCCTCCTCCCTCCATCCCCCCCTTCTTCTTAAACCCTCCTCCTCCCCCCCCTCCCCCCCCCCCTCCCTCCCTCCCTCCTCCCTCCCTCCCTCCCTCTCCCTCCCTCCCTCCCTCCCTCCCTCCCTCCCTCCCTGCCTCTAACTTAGAATGGCTTCCGTAAATAGATCTTCATAATTACCGGGAAACACATATACAATGGGTATACCCGAGTCGAGGGTTTTTCAGTTTTGCTTGTGTTGCTAAATAAGGCGTGCTGGATTGAGGCATCTGCTGGTTGCATCTCCACTCCTCTTTCTCTCCCTCTCGTGACTGTGTGTGTGTGTGTGTGTGTGTGTGTGTGTGTGTGTGTGTGTGTGTGTGTGTGTGTGTTGTGGGAGGAGGCAAAGGAAGGAAAGAAAGAAACTCAAAGTAATATAATGCAAAAGGTCTGGGTTTTTTTTTTCTCTCATTCATTGTGTGTGGGTGTGTGGGTGGGTGTGTACGCGTTTAGTTGTTTTAAAACACACACACACACACACACACACACACACACACACACACACACACACACACACACACACACACACACACACACACGTCCGCCGTACCCAGCGTCTTCACCACAACCGTCTGTAAATACAATTGGCTCGGCGTAGAACTTAATATTGCCTTCTTCATTATTCTTCGCAGTACATTGTGGTAATCTCGACGTTGTGTTCATTAATTTTCCATTATCTCTCCTCTCGGTCAGAAGACTTCATTGCTGTAATGTTCACGTGGAGAGAGAGAGAGAGAGAGAGAGAGAGAGAGAGAGAGAGAGAGAGAGAGAGAGAGAGAGAGAGAGAGAGAGAGAGAGAGAGAGAGAGAGAGAGAGAGAGAGAGAGAGAGAGGAATCACCTGTGATCACTGCCAGGTCACCTCCCCCTTTGCACTCCAACACTACCTCCTGAAGTGCGAGGCAACCTCCCACCTCAGGGAACGCCTCCCACCTCATCCGCAGCCCGGACATCCAGGTGCCGCCGCCGCTGCTGCTGCGGTAATCAGATCTGCCCCTCTGGCCACTCTCACCTCCACCGTTTGGGAGTACCCCCCCTCAAGGTAGCTCCAACACACTGCCTTTTTTTATTGTAATGCCATAATTCCACAGGCGGGCTGCTATAGGCAAAAGCTCGCGTCAACCACAGTGTTGACAAAATATTGACAACAACAGAGAGAGAGAGAGAGAGAGAGAGAGAGAGAGTGTGTGTGTGTGTGTGAAGGAAGTGGAGGTGAGATGTTTATAAATGCTCCACAGTTGTTAGTTTATACCGCTGGGGTGGAATACAGTTGTTAGTTTATACCGCTGGAGTGGAATACAGTTGTTAGTTTATACCGCTGGAGTGGAATACAGTTGTTAGTTAAAAATTGCACTGGAGTGGAATACAGCTGTTAGTTTATACCGCTGGGGTGGAATACAGTTGTTAGTTTATACCGCTGGAGTGGAATACCGTTGTTAGTTTATATCGCTGGGGTGGAATACAGTTGTTAGTAAATACCGCTGGATTTTTTTTTTTAACGCTGTAGCCTATAGCGCCTGTAGGCATAGAGAGTCTTGATCTTGGTCGATCTCGCCCGTTGGTGGCGCAGGCTGGATTTTTATAGTGACACCTGTGGTCTCAGGTGAAGATTCCATTTTCTATGATGTTTTTGAACATCAGTTTAGGCGCATGCAGCCCCTAGAGTCCACCGTCACACTCGCAATCGGCAGACAGGTATACTCTGCATGTGGGTTGCTTCGGTCACTCGACGATGGCTTTGACAATAGCTCCTTGGTGAGACTTGAACTCGGGACCTACTGCTCCCCTATAGGCTCTTGAAAGAGTTACCCCCGGCAGGATTCGAACTCGGGACATTGAGTTCAGCACTCCAAGACGCTAACCACTTGGCCACCGCCTCCCCAAAGTGTAGTGGAATATAGTTGTTAGTTTATACCGCTGGGGTGGAATATAATGGAGCCTCTTATGTTAATATTACCCCAATGAAAGTGGAGGAAAAGTGAGAGGAAAAATAGGTGAATTAAGGCCAACGGATGCTCGTAACTGTCTCTCTAATTCATCGCTGGACATTATGAGACAAAAAAAAGATAGGAACGAGCAAACAGGGATTAGATGCCCTACAAAGCAACACAATCAGGAACACTCTGATTACACTTAATGATCATCCGGTCTTTGAAGAGGATGGAAGGGAGGGAGACTGATTGCGGTAATGATGATGGTGGTGGTGGTGGTGGAACGAATGTGGTGGTGGTGGTGGTGGAGGGACAGTTCAGTAGTAAGGGTAACGTTTTAGAATAGAGATGATTGTTAAATACGGGGATGCATTGAAATATCATAGTGTTAAATAAGCCAAATTTAAGACAAAAAAAGATTAAAAAAAGAGAAAGCCCAGAGAGCACTGAAGCTTTATCTCAAAATTCGATTAGAAAAAAATACAAAAGATTAAATGAATTCTCCACCTCCTCTATTATCAAGGCCCATCAAAAATATGAAGAAAGCAAAACGCAAGGGAGAAAATATGAAAGAGACTTATATACCAACTCAAGTTATTTGTGAAAAGAAAATAATTCACGACGAATGCGATGTATTATTGAAAACATGCAGATTGTAAGAAAAGTCTCATAATAATCATAATTTAATTTAGCATAAGCAAATTTAGGTAAAGTTGATGTTTTGCCCCTTGAAGCCCCGAACGTAATTTTCATTGTAATATAACCACCATTCGACGATTTTAATGAACATAAGCAATATTATATAGATATGACCTGTTTAATATCCTTGTCCATTAGATAATTTGGTGTATTTAGTTACTCTTCGTAGTTTTATGGCTAACAACAGACGATTTCATATAGCAAAGGAAATATCTGGATGTGAAGGGGTTAACTCTGCCAATCTCTTTGTAGCAAGTAAAACATCTCTGGTTTGCTGTTAGTTACTTTTGTTAGGTCTTTTGTTGTCTTTTTTTTTCTTATCATCTTGTTTGTCTTCTACTTGGTTAGATTTTATTGTTATTATGTTGTCGTTTTCTTACTAGGCACTCTAAGCAAAAGGCAAAATTAGAGGTACTTTTGTTAGATCTTTTTGTAGTCTCTTTCTTACTAGATACTCTGAATACAAGGCAAAAGTAGCGTGTAGTGTTCCAGCAGTAGCAACCTTGACGTAACCTTCTGTGTGAGCCCCATGCCGCCCCTCACACGGTAATGAGTGCGAAGCTTTTATCTGTATCTAGACTGAAGGCTAATGACCAGCCAGATAATGACGATAGGTTTAGTAGGTAATAAGAAGGAAGAAAAGAAAGGAAGAAGGAGTTTTGAGGGAGGGAAGAGAGAGAGGGAGGGAGTAGAAGAGAGGATTATTAGATAAAGAGAGGAGGGAGGAGGGGATTGGTTTGGAAGATAAGTGCGTGAGTAGAGAACGTTTGGTCTCATAAAGTATGATAGCAACAGAATGACGTTAAGAAAAGAGAAAAAAAGGGCTAGATTAGGACTACAAAGGGCTACAAAGGCTAAAATAAGATGAAACTTAGGTATACAAAGGAATACAAAGGAAGAACAGACAGCAACATCCGTACTGGGCCAAACGAGGATGCCTGTGTGACTACTTTCTAGCATTATAGTTTCTACGTGTTAGAGTTCAAAGAATAGCAAAGTTGAAGGCAAGGAGAATGAAGGTAGGAAGCAAGACAGGTGTGTATGCCAAGGGAGAGGTTCAGGCAGGTAGAAGAGATAGGTACAGTAGGTAAGCAGCAACACAGTACAGGTACGGACAGGTGGTCTGATAAGGGGCAAGGTACGGTGAGGGGACTTCGTATAGCAAAGTATATTGGCTTAGTTGTGTAGGATCCTGCAATTAGTATCTGGCTGAACCCAAGGCGGCAGATGTGCAAGCGTGGGAACTACAGGAAGTGTGTGACAGTATACGGGATGTAGGTGGTATAGGTATAGTAGTTGTAAAGCAGTTGTAGTGATGTAGTAGCATAGATAGTAGTTGTAAGGTAGTTGTATTGATGCAGGTGATATAGGTAGTCGTTGTAAATTTGTTGTAGTGATGTAGTAGCATAGGTAATTGTCGTAAAGCAGTTGTAGTGATGTAGTAGCATAGGTAGTAGTTGTAAGGTAGTTGTATTGATGCAGGTGGTATAGGTAGTAGTTGTAAAGCAGTTGTAGTGATGTAGTAGCATAGGTAGTAGTTGTAAGGTAGTTGTAGTGATGTAGTAGCATAGGTAGTAGCTGTAAGGTAGCTGTAGTGATGCAGGTGGTATAGGTAGTAGTTGTAAAGCAGTTGTAGTGATGTAGTAGCATAGGTAGTAGTTGTAAAGCAGTTGTAGTGATGTAGTAGCATAGGTAGTAGTTGTAAGGTAGTTGTAGTGATGTAGTAGCATAGGTAGTAGCTGTAAGGTAGCTGTAGTGATGCAGGTGGTATAAGTAGTAGTTGTAAAGCAGTTGTAGTGATGTAGTAGCATAGGTAGTAGTTGTAAGGTAGTTGTAGTGATGCAGGTGGTATAGGTAGTAGTTGTAAGGTAGCTGTAGTGATGCAGGTGGTATAGGTAGTAGTTGTAAGGTAGTTGTAGTAATGTAGTGGTATAGGTAGTAGTTGTAAGGTAGCTGTAGTGATGCAGGTGGTATAGGTAGTAGTTGTAAGGTAGTTGTAGTAATATTGTAGCAGGGTTGTGTGATATTTGTGGTGGTGGGAATAATGGAGTTTTTTATTTGTGTTTTTGTTGTGTTGTAGATGATGTTATGGTGATGGGCGGTGTATTGGAAGACCTGAGATGCACAGTAGCGTTGCGTCATTCTAGTATTGGTGATGGAGCAGATAACGAAGGCTGTGTAGTGGTGATAGGAACGGCAATGGTAGTGTTGGTGTTAAGAATAGAAGTCATGTAATATAAGCTTTGATGCGGTAGTTAAAAAGGCGTTACCTGTTAAGAAATAGAGCTCAGTGGATGTTTTTACTTATAGTTATAATTCTCTGATAATAACCAGGATTCTAGTCAAGTCTTCTTTCCATATTGACCTTTTTTTCTTTCTCTATTATTATTCTTTTAAACAGGACTGGCCAAAGGCAAACTATATCACCCCGTATTCAACCTAATATTGACACCCCTGATATTCCTTGTTTTGTTGTCCACGCTACACACCTCCTCCCCCAGCATCTCTTTCCACGTCATAAAGTAGCAAGGTGTAAACTGCCGCTGAGATATATAAAGAGTTGC
>JACEEZ010006602.1:22500-27500 GCA_016584305.1 Chionoecetes opilio
CAAACAGCCATGTAAGGACCTAATGATCTGTTGCTGTTTGTGTTTCCTTTGTATTCCTTTGTATTCCTCCTGCCGTCCCCTCTGCTCCTGTGATACATAAGAAACATCAAAAGGAATCTCTGAAAAAAAGGACAGATTTTTCTTGCAGTCTGTAACGCGGGAGCAAAAGGCCACTTGGTCCAAACTTTCTTCTTTCTTGTTGGATACATTAACTTTTTAATCTTGAAGGAGCACGAAAAGATCAACTCTACTTAATTTGGTTATTGATTCCCTTCTTTAGTTAGTTAGATAGATAGTTAGATTAGTTAGATAGTTTTTAGCTTCTTCAGTTTCAATACACTACACTCTCAGAAATGGGGGGTACATTAAGGGTCGAATTGTTACATCGCACCATCACTACCCTTTTTAAACCCTATGTCCAGGCTGGAGGGTAGATGCTGTCGATTATACCTTTCATCTACCCTTTATCTACCCTTTTTAGACGAGAGGGTTGGAAAAGCGTATATTTGCGTCGATCCGAAAGGGTATATTTGTAAGGGTAGAAAAAGGGTAGCAGTATTTCATCACTACAAACACCCTTTTTCTACCCTTTTCCTACCCTTCTTTTCTAAGAGTGTAAGCTCTAATATGTTTTGTATAGACCTTCAAACGATAGCAAATTGTCTCTACCAGGACCTAAATCACTGCCACTGGACACGAAACTCTGAAATATGCAGTTATTTCGGTTTCATTTATATTTATAGATATGATTTCTCTTTGAATACCAGATCACAGCCTTATGCTACTTGGCTGAAGGACGAAAAGTTAGGTAATTAGACGAATGGAATTGAAGGTTGGCATATATAGGTCATTATATATACATATAGGTCATATATATCGTTATAGGTCGTCAGGTCAGAAGGGAGTTTCAGGTTTAAAAGAAGAGTTCATTAGGGAGATTTAGAGATGGATAATATTAAGATGGGTGAGTGAGTGGATGAAATGTGGGTGAATGGAACATATGGTTGTGCTCTCTGGGTGTCATTCATCGCTAAATTAAACCCGATCTGGTATTTATAGACCAAAGAGTTTTGGCATGCTAAGGAAGGGAGGTGGAGTGTCGAGCGGGAAATAGAATAGGGGTGAGGGTGAGAGTAAGAATATGCGAATTTAGAAGGTATCCAAAAAGGGTTAATTAGAAATGAGGGGAAAGTCGGGTGGGTATGTAATATTACACCCTCAGTTACTTAACCTCCCTTCTTCTTTTATTTTTTCGCTGCATTCTCGACCTTGCGATGGTAGAAGATTTGAAGGTAAAGAAGCGAATGTGAAATGGGGTAAGGAAAAAGTGCTAAACTACAGTGCATAAAGTGATCCACAATGGTTCATTTACAACATTTGGGCGCTTTAACACAATTTGGCACCGACTTTCGCTGCATTTTAAAGCTTGCTGGCCGGGAATCAATAAAAGTCAGAGAAAGAGAGGAGAGAGAGAGGGAGGAGAGAGAGAGAGGAGTGAGAGAGAGTATAGAAGTGCAAGAGAGAGGTAGAGGAGAGAGAGAGATCATCTGGGTATACCATTAAGTGCGATCTTTTAACTAATGTATTTGAACGATAAAGTGGTAGTCATGTTGATGTATAAATATAGAAAAGATGAAAATTTTAAGTAAGATAAAGGCGCAGTGGTGTGGTAGAGGTGGAGTGGTCAATGTTGGTGGTGGTGGTAGGGGGCGCGACCCTATATGTAATTTCTGTTAATAGAAGGGAGGAATATAGGGTAGAAAGGAGTGGCAATATTGATGGAAGGCAACGAAACAGGGGGGAAAAATAATGTTGAAGTTGGAAATTAATTCATGAGTAGCAATACGTATTGTATTGGTGTGTCAAGCTCTCCCTCAAATCAGCCCCCCTGGGGGTTGTGTTTTGGGTCCCCCCGGAGTTTTTTGTAATTTTGGGAAATTACCCCTGGTCTCTCTCGTCTTCCTTCTCTTTTCTCTCTCTTCTCTCTCCTCATTCTTCTCTCTCTCTCTCTCAAACTCTTGCATACACGCATTGTACTACCCTTGGTGTTCCCTCCTATATTTTTCCAAAAAATTTTTGCTTCCTACCTTAAAAGTATTTCTGACTGGCGGTGTCGAGAAGGTCCAATGTTTTTTCACTGGGGTATCTTTTCCGGTGAATGGAGGACCCACGAATACGAAACCTGTTGTGGGGTGTTGTTTATGATTTTTCTTTGTCTGTTGTTTGTGTTTGTATCTTGTGTGTAATGTTTTTTTGTTTTGTATCTGTGGACAAAGTATGTGTTCTTAACCTTACCAGACACACACACCCCCAAAAACCCCACACCATCACACACACACACACCCCACACCACAACAAAAAAAAAAAAAAACACAACCCCACACACACAACCCACACACACACCACCCACACCACACCCACACACACACACACACAACACAACACACACCACAACACACCACACACACACACACACACAACACACCACACACAACACAACACAACAACAACAACAAAGGTCGAATAAAAATTTTGATATATTTTTTCTTTCATCACCAAATAAAAAGGATCCTTACCAAACCCCTTGTACAAGAAATTTTTACTCAATCTCATCCCTATTCTGCCATCTTCCTAATGCAAAGTTTTAAACAGATCTTAATTTTTTACCCCCTTTCTCTTCTCACCTTCTCTCTTTTTTCAAATTTTCATTTTTTCTCCCCTNCCCTATTTTACTCCTCACTTCCCCTTGCCCTTGGTGAAGGAGTTGAAGGTAAAAGAAGCGAAGGGAAAGTCGGGTAAGGAACAAAGTGCTAAACTACAGCATCAAAGTGACCACAATGGGATGACATTTACAACAGTGGTCGAGTTTATCACAATTTGCACCCGACTCTCGCTGCATTTTATAAGCTTACTGGCCCGGGAATCAATAAAAGTCATGAGAGAGAGAGAGAGAGAGAGAGAGAGAGAGAGAGAGAGAGAGAGAGAGAGAGAGAGAGAGAGAGAGAGAGAGAGAGAGAGATCATCTGGGTATATCCATTACAGTGCAGATCTTTTACCTAATGTATTTTTGAACGATAAAGTGGTAAGTCATGTTGATGTAAAGACTGATATATGTATTTAAGTACTGATAAAGGCGCAGTGGTGTGGTAGAGGTGGAGTGGTCATGTGTGGTGGTGGTGGTAGGGGGCGCCGACCCTATATGTAATTATCTGTCAATAGGAAGGGAGGATATATAGGGTAGAAAGGAGTGCAATATTGATAGGGAGGCAACGAAAAGGGGTAAGAAAAATTTTTGAAGTTGGAAATTAATTCATAGTAGCAATACGTATTTTATTGTGTGTTACCTCTCTCTCTCATCGCTATCTCTCTCATCTGTCTCTGTCTCCCTCTCTCTCTCTCTCTCTCTCTCTCCTCTCCTCTCTCTCTCTCGTCTCTCTCTCTCTCTCTCTCTCTCTCTCTCTCTCTCTCTCTCTCTCTCTCTCTCTTTCTCTCTCCCCTCTCTCTCTCTCTCTCTCCCCTCTTCTCTCTCTCTCTCTCTTCTCTCTCTCTCCTCTCTCTCTCTCCTCTCTCTCTCTCTCTCTCTCATCTCTTGCATACACGCATTGTACTACCCTTGTGTTCCCCCTCCTATAATTTTTCCAACTTATTGCTTCCTACCATAAAAGTATTTTCTGACTGGCGGTGTCGAGAAGGTCCAATGTTTATTTGCACTGTGTATCTTTTCCGCGTGAATGGAGGACCCACGAATACGAAACCTGTTGTGGGCTGTTGTTTATGAATTTTTCTTTGTCTGTTGGTTTGTGTTTGTATCTGTGTGTATATTTTTTTTTTTTTTGTATCTGTGGACAAAGGTATGTGTTCTTAACTTACCAGACACACACACACACACCACACACACACCCACACACAACACACACACACACCACACACACACAACACACACACCACACACCACACACCACACACACACACACACACACACACACAACACACACACACACACACACACACACACACACACACACACACACACACACACACACACACACACACACACAACAACAACAACAACATGGTTCTGATATATTTTTGTATATCATTTTTTGCTTCTACATAAATAAGGGATCCTTACCAATTCGTTGCACAAGACTTTTTACTCATTCTCATCCCTATTCTGCCCATCTTCCTAATGCAAGAGTTAATCAGTATCTTTACTCTTTCATCCCTCTCTTCTCTCTTCTCATCACCTTCTCTCTTTTTCATCTTCTCTCTTCTCTCTCAGTAGCTCTACTCTTTCAAACTCTTTTCCTGTTTCTATTTTTCCACCTTCCTACGACTTAAATCTTTTCAAGAGAAGAGTAACAAGACACCTCCCGAGCTAAATTGGCCCATCCCCCTTTCTTTATTTTCTTACTGTCTTCTTTATAGGGACTGGTAACTGAGCGGGCTTTGTGTTACCACTTTTATTTGTGCCATTGGCCAGTCCTTTGTGATGTAAACAAAAACAAAAAAATAGTCACTTCAGTTTCTTACGTAGGGTGAAGTAGTGCACAGACTTTGGATTTTTATATATTAGTTTTTTTTCAGACGGCGTGTTTTTTTGTCGTATTTTATTTCTGAAGAAACTATTGTGATTCTTCATTTTCCTACCTGGTTTATATTTTGGAAATCCCTTTTTTTTGCTAAATCTTTCAATCTCTCGTGTCCGTCAACCATCATATCATTTTCTTTCGGACTATATTTTATTTCATTCTCTTAATTGTTCTACTCCTCCTCTTCGTTCTATTTCTATTCATTCTCCTCCTCCTCCTCTTCCTCTTCCTTCTATTTCTATTCATTCTCCTCCTCCTCCTCCTCCTCCTCCTCCTCCTCCTCCTCCTCCTCCTCCATAACTATCAAATGCAAAATAAATCGTTAACTGAAGTACAGCAGGAAAAGGATCTAGGTGTCATCATCAGTAATGATCTGAAAACCAGTTCGCATTGCCTAGCTGCCAGTAA
>JACEEZ010006602.1:32500-35000 GCA_016584305.1 Chionoecetes opilio
ACGCTCGTATGGTCCCGTCTCCATATCAACATTTTTTTATCATTCATCCTTAGTGCTTAGTGTTGGCCGAAGCCAGCACCCCGGGAGGCGGGTCACAAACCCCCGGCTAACACCCGGTACCCATTCACTGCTGGGTGGACAGGGGCTCGGGTTTTAAGAAGACCGCCCGTCTGTCTTCGCTCCGCCCGGGGATCGAACCCGGGACTTCTCGGTTGTGAGCCGAGCGTGCTAAACCTTACACTACGGAGCTCCCACTGTGTGTGTGTGTGTGTGTGTGTGTGTGTGTGTGTGTGTGTGTGTGTGTGTGTGTGTGAGTGAGTGTGAGAGAGTGAGAGTAAGTATGCGAGTAGTAATAATTGTAACAGTAGTAATAGTAAATTTATTGCCATTATTGCTACATCTATAAACTGTATAAACAAACATATATATATCATGCCTATTAACGGCATGGTCTGTCGAGCCAAGACTCTTTGACAGACGAAACTTTCTAGATTTAAATTTGCAGTGTGAGTGAGTGAGAGAGAGAGAGAGAGAGAGAGAGAGAGAGAGAGAGAGAGAGAGAGAGAGAGAGAGAGAGAGACGAGAGAGAGAGGAGAGGAGAGAGAGAGAGAGAGAGAGAGAGAGAGAGAGAGAGAGAGGATCGTCCCTGCACCCTCCCCTTCACCGTTTCACATAATTTGAGCGTAAAGGTACTAATGGACCTGCCAGGTGGACATTGCTGTTGCCAGGGTAACGCTAACCAACGCGTCGCCTACGTGTCCCTGCCCGCCGCTTGCACATTTATGCCGTGATTGCTTGTGACATTGTGCCTCTACATTAATTGAAGTATTTTATTTTTGACTTGCATATTTACGGTTATCAGAACTGCTTCGTTATTGACAGAGTATATATTTTTATGTGTGTGTGCGAGTGTGTGTGTGTGTGTGTGTGTGTGTGTGTGTGTGTGTGTGTGTGTGCGTGTGTGTGTGTGTGTGTTCTTTATTCATACGTGACAAAATTCAGAAAGCAAGGAATAAAGATCACAGGAAATAAAAATCAAGAGAACAGACATGAGTATGTCGTCGTATGACAGCATTTTGATTTCAAGGTTATCCATCACGTTATATTTGTACCGCGTTAAAATGAGTAATTGATGTGTGCAAATATCAGCTTCGGGTGAGATTTATCCCTATATACATGTGACGAGGAATGAGATGAGGTAATGTAGGGAGGCAAAGGGAAATGACAGCTCTATAGGTGCCTCATACAGTACATGTTAAGGATACCTATAATTGGTAAGGGGACGAGGGGCGGGGAAGGTGTAATGGACAGTTAGGTAGATAGGTATACAGATAGGTAGGTAGGTAGGTAGGTAGGTAGGTGGATAGATAGATAGATAGATAGGTGGGTAGGTAAGTTGATAAGTGGGTTGGTAGGCTGGTAGGTAGATAGATAGATAGATACATAGATAGATAGATAGGTGGGTAGGTAGGTAGGTTCAAAAGAGCATGTCAATTAATATTCCAGCACTTATCAATTTGTCCGCTGCGACACAACACTGAACACGCCATGAAATGAATTGCAAATACTCATCTCTCGTAATGCCTAATGGGTTTCAAAGGTCCTGTATGCATCAACCCCAAACAACCAACCTCCACAAACCCTTTTTATTTGATATATATTTTTTTTACATTACAAAGGACTGACCAAGGGCAAAAATACGACACCAACGAAGTAACAAAAAGCACGTTTAGTTGCCAGTTCCTAAATGGTCGTCAATCTTACATGGTCTAAATAGTTTAAAACCCTAAATATCAGTCTTCCATCTTCCTCTTGTCTGTCTATGAACTCCTCTTCCATTCCCTACACTATTATTTATCACTCAATTTTCTACCTAAGTTACTCCATTGACATCCACTACACATCTGTACCTCAATCCCTTCACCAAATATTGTTACTCTTTACCATTGCTTTCAACTCTTCCACTCTTCCCTCCCTCTCTTCTTCTCTCCTTTTCATTCCTCTTCTCTTCTCTCCTCATTCCTCTCCTCTTCTCTCCTTTTCATTCCTCTCCTCTTCTCTCCTTCTCTTTTCTCCTACTCTTCCCTCCTTCTCCTTCCTCTCCTCTTCTCTCTATTCTTCCCTACTGCGTCGCCGTTTCTCATCCGCTTCCCCAGTTCCACTCTGCACCCATTTAACAAACCATATCCACGGATCCATACACTGTCTTTCATCCCCCTGCCACCCATATCACCTCTTTCTCCATCAAAATACGCTCCCACTCACATCCGAGCTTTGTTGTAGACATTACTTGGTGCTACTATAGCGTGCGGTCTACCGGGACATTTGCACTATAGCGTGCGGTCTACCGGGACATTTTACACTATAGCGTGCGGTCTACCGGGACATTTTACACTATAGCGTGCGATCTACCGGGACATTTTACACTATAGCGTGCGGTCTACCGGGACATTTGCACTATAGCGTGCGGTCTACCGGGACATTTTACACTATAGCGTGC
>JACEEZ010006602.1:45000-50000 GCA_016584305.1 Chionoecetes opilio
CGTGCGTGCGTGCGTGCAGAGAGAAACATCGAACCCTGGGACAAGAGTTGGATTACCATGAAGATTCCTTGTTCTGCCTCGCCCTTCCTCTCTCTCTCTACATCTATCGATGTAGAAGCAACTATGACATGCTAGACTTCTCCAGTATGGATAATTTGATGGGTACAAGGGATAAAGTAGGCTATCTGTGCAGTTATATATATGATGTATTGAAATTATATACGTAAGGGATGTGCCACCATAGTAGATGTGTTTTGTTTGTTTGTTTTAGGTTAATATGAAATATGTAAGAAGATAAATTTGGACAAATATGAGGAAATTATACATGTAATAAGGTAAAATGTTTGTGAAACTTTTGTCAATAAACTAATAATAATAATCTCTCTCTCTCTCTCTCTCTCTCTCTCTCTCTCTCTCTCTCTCTCTCTCTCTCTCTCTCTCTCTCTCTCTCTCTCTCCTCTCTCTCTCTCTTCTCTCTCTCTCTCTCTCTCTCTCTCTCTCTCCTCTCTCTCTTCTCTCTCTCTCTCTCTCTCTCTCTCTCTCTCTCTCTCTCTCTCTCTCTCTCTCTCTCTCTCTCTCATTATTATTATTATTTTTATTATTTCCATCAGTATTATTATTATTGTTATTATGATCATTATTGGAAATGAGAATGCCATTAACATCATTATTTCGTTATCATTAGTAGGCCCTATTATCATTATCATTGTTATTCGCATCATTATTATTATTAATATTATTACGGATGATATATTACCATAATTATTCATATTTGGAACATTTTACAAACACTTACAGTTAATCTTTTACGTTCCTTTGTATTTTTCACTTTTTCTGCGGAACTCACTGTCTTCCTCTTCGTATTCTTCTTCCTTACTTCCTCCACGTCCTTCTCCTCGTCCTACAATTACCTCATCATGCGTCTTTGCGCGGGTTAATCTGCCTCATTATTCTTCATTATTCTGCTTTTTCCTCTCCGACTGTGAGATCTTAATTGCCCTTCAAGGAAGCGCTGCGCCACTGCCTTGCGTCATCCACACGTAAGAATCGCCTTGTGACTCAATGCTAGGACGGGAAACAAGAAAAAATACGTATAGCAAACAGACAGACAGACAGACAGACACACACACACAGAGACGAATAGAAAGGAAGGAGGAGGAGGAGGAGGAGGAGGAGGAGGAGGAGACAGACAGACAGACAGACAGACAGACAGACAGACAGACAGACAGACAGACAGACAGACAGACAGACAGACAGACACACACACAGAGACAGACAGACACACAGAGACAGACAGAAAAGGAAGGAGGAGGAGGAGGAGGAGGAGGAGGAGAAAAGAAGGTGGTTAAAGGAAAATAAACAGATGTGGTAAATGCCATGGCTGGTGTACAGGAAGGAGGCATTGCTCACCCTTTGTGTCGTGACGTCAGCCTCGAGGAGCCACATCCGTCACTGCTCCCACACAAAGCCACCTTCAGACTCCTCCCGAAGGCCGCGGCGTCATTGGTGCCACGCGAAGACAAGACTAAAAAAAACACACGACTTTAACACTATGGAAACGTGCCATTGGAACTGTATTGGCGTAGTTTTTTCGAGTTGAGATTTTTTCTTTATCTACTGTCTTGTACTTTCTGTTCGTGGACACATTGGCCCTGAAGACGACGGCTTTAACACTATGGACAAGTGCGATTGGAACTGTATTGACGTGGTTTTTTTCGAGCGAGATTTTTTTTTATATCTACTGCCTTGTACTTTCTGTTCGTGGACACTCGTTGGCTCAGAAGACGACGACTTTAACACTATGGACAAGTGCGATTGGAACTGTCTTGCACCATAGAGGTCGTTTTTCTGTCTTTTTCGAGCTGAGATTCTTCTTATATCCACTGTCTTGTACTCCATATTCTTTTATATCTTTATTATATTTATATTTATTATATTTATATTTTTATATTTTATATCTTAGGGGAGACGGTAGCAGAGTGGTTAGCGTCATCGAGTGGCGTTCTCGAAGACCTGAATTCGATCCCGAGTGAGACCCATAAATCCACTTAAAATATTTCTGCACCGTCGAGTGGCCTAAGAACACCCACAGCTGTTTTGCACCATAAATGTCGTTTTTTTGGGCTGAGATTTTTTTTTATCCACTGTCCTTGTACTCGCTATTACTGGACACTCTTTGGTGCCTTCAGCGTGCCTTGTAAATCAGTGGTGATGATTTGAACCTAACTTAACCTAACCTAAAGGGAGGGAGGTGTGCGGACGAGAACGGTTTTAAAGGAGAGGGATGGTGGTGAAAGAGTGGGGGAGTGGTAGTGAGGGAGGACAAGGGACAGTAGTAATAGTAGTAGTAGTAGTATAGTAGTAGTAGTAGTAGTAGTAGTAGTAGTAGTAGTAGTAGTAGTAGTAGTAGTAGTAGTAGTAGTAGTAGCAGTTGTAGTCATGGCATCCAGTCGTGACGGGAAGTATGTGTATGTGTATCGCAATTAGTAAAGACCTGATAGAACAGCGATGCCAGCCAGTTAGTGTCGTCCAGTTAAGTCTCCCTTCATTGGCTTCAGAGAAAAAAAGGAGATATATCTAAATTGGTTGTCGTGTATCGCGTCGCTGCAGCATACACGCGCTGGAAAGGGGGAGGTAGTAGGGGGGGGAGAGGGGAGAGGGGGAGGGAGGGGGGGAGAGGGAGAGGGGGAGGGAGGGGAAGAGGGGAGGGAAGGGAAACATGGTATAGGAAGATTAAAAACAGGGTATTCCAGGGATTGGATTCCCATTAAAGAAAATAAAAAAAAAAGGATAATTTGCTTTTGAGAAGAGACAAGTTTCCCCTTTTAATCCTCTTTCCTCTTTGTGTAATGACTTTCATCTTATTGCACGAAAAATAGTTACGCGAAAAAAGCCCGAAAGCCGATTATCTTTAAATCTGGGATTAATGATGCAAGTCCGGGCGTCCATTCATTAAGGTGTCATTAAAAGTGGTCGAGATTTGATTGCTTTGTTTAATTTGCGTCTCTCTCTCTCTCTCTCTCTCTCTCTCTCTCTCTCTCTCTCTCCTCTCTTCTCTCTCTCTCCTCTCTCTCTCTCTCTCTCTCTCTCTCTCTCTCTCTCTCCTCTCTCTCTCTCTCTCTCTCTCTCTCTCTCTCTCTCTCTCTCTCTCTCTCTCTCTCTCTCTCTCTCTCTCTCTCTCTCTCTCTCTCTCTCTCTCTCTTCTCTCTCTCTCTCTCTCTCTCTCTCTCTCCTCTCTCTCTCTCTCTCTCTCTCTCTCTCTCTCTCTCTCTCTCTCTCTCTCTCTCTCTCTCTCATTCACCATTAAAAAAGGGATATGGAAGTGGAATATACATTGCGTCTGCACCTCCACACTACATTCAGAGCAATGAACAAAAACCCGAGACTCCCTTTCACTGCACTGAGCCAACACGGATCGGCTTGCTTCCTTTTTATCAACAAATGATCGTAGCTGACGTGCCAGGATTATACTGAATATAGATTAGTGTTCGCTGATAGTTTTTTTTCGTATAGTTGAATATTCTGTTAACATAAGAAGCGTATGTGTTGAGGATAGATTTTAAATGTCTTAGTCAAGGTTCTGTTGTCATGGTGCTTGTGTTGCTTGTGGGGATGATAATTTACTTGTCATGTCGTGTCACGAGTCATTTTTATTCACTCCCTGAGGTCATGAATACAGTGTCTTGTTTCCGAATATTTCTGAGGAGTTTGAATGTTGCAAATATCTGGGGTTTCATTTAGGCCCAGAAATATAAAGTCTGCACGAAATAAACTCCAAGGCAGGGAGGAGGAACTAAGTAAGGGTAAAAACTCCAAGGCAAGGAGGAACTAAGTAAGGGTAAAAAAAAACCTCCAAAGCAAAGAGGAACTAAGTAAGGAAAAAAACAACCTCAAGGCAAGGAGGAACTAAGTAAGGGTAAAAACTCCAAGGCAAAGAGGAACTAAGTAAGGAAAAAAAAAAACCTCAAGGCAAGGAGGAACTAAGTAAGGGTAAAAAAACCCTCCAAAGCAAAGAGGAACTAAGTAAGGAAAAAAAACAACCTCAAGGCAAGGAGGAACTAAGTAAGGGTAAAAAAAACACATGAATGCTGCTTTCCTCTTACCTTCTCCTCCCTTCCTCTTTTCTACAGGTCTCCCTTCCTCACCCCCTCCAAAGTCAAAGTCAAAGTCAAAAATGTCTATTTGCCCAACTATAAACCGAAGAAAATTAACATATCACAAGCATCTAGGCAGAGCTCTTTTAATGTGAACATTTATAAAGAGCTCCCCCAAAAAATAATATACATAGATTGCAATAATTACCTAGGGCATATACTCTAATATAATACATGCATACCTATTCATACTGTAAACTCATATCTGCATTTTTCCATCCATTTTCTCCATTTTTTTCTAATTAAATAATATAATGTCTTCCAATTAAAGATGCTGCTGCTAAGTAAGGTGCTAAGCAAGGGTGAAAAACAATATGCATGCTACCTCTCCCTACACATTTTCCCCATTTCTATTTTCTGAATGTCCCCCTTCCCCTCTCCCTCCCTATTCGTCTTTCTTTCCTCCTCTCTCCTTCCCTTAATTTCCCCGCCCTCTTTCCCTCCCTCTTCCACTCCGTCACATCGCCGCTGATCGCCGTCCACAACATCCAAACATTTTCCCAGAAGACAGTTTATGATTTTTGGCCGTGAATACATGCTCTCGAATCCTTTTATCCGTTTTTGGAGTGAAAACTGCCCTTGTTTGTGTTTCTGGATCTCACTTGTCCTCTTTTCCTCCTCCTCCTCCTCCTCCTCCTCCTCCCTCCTCCTCCTCCTCCTCCTCCTCCTCCTCCTCCTCCTCCTCCTCCTCCTCCTCCTCCTCCTCTGTAATCCTCCTCCTCCTCCTCCTCCTCCTCTTCAATCTTCGCTGCTTATCTATCCCCTTTTCACCTGTTTTTCATATCTTCTTATTGCACACCTCTTAATACCTCACTATTTTTACCATCATCCTTATTATTGATTTTT
>JACEEZ010006602.1:55000-57500 GCA_016584305.1 Chionoecetes opilio
AGGGAGAATTTTTCCCTTCCTCTTCTTCCTCTTCATTCCACAAAGGGCGTGGTTCCCCTCGTCAGCGTGGCATTCCCTCAGGCGACACGCAAGACAGCCAGCCCCCCCCCCCCCTGTGGCACACTCAACACGTACCTCCCCCCTCTTCCTCCCCCCCAGCCCCAGAATTATTCGTAATGAAGGCAGGGATTGTCTTCCTTCCGCCGCGCCGCTAACCAACCACTGGGATGTCAAGCGAAAGGGAGGAAATTGTGGGCGAGGATGACACAAATGTCAGAGAGAGAAAAGCGAGGGTGGACTGGGAGGTATGGGAAGGGCCGGGGTGTGTGACAGGGGGAGGGCAGGGGTGTGTAACAAGGGAAGGCAGGGAGGGATGGGCTGGGAGGCAGGGGAAGGGGCAGGGTAGTGACAGGGTAGGCAGGGGCGCTGAGGTAACTATCCCGCGACCTAGTCAGTCACACTCACCTTTTGACAATTGTTTATTGTCAACATTTTCATCCCCTCTGAATGTTTGGGATCGTGTATGTCAGACCAGAATACGGTCTAAACAGTAAATATTTTGTGCAATAACAGATACGGCAATATTCAGCTGCAACGGAATATAAATTGAATGACCACAGCGGGGACGAGGCAGTCAAAATGAAAGTAAATTGAGATAAAGTGTCAACCAAATTAATGCAATAAAAAGTAACTGGGTCACAGACTGCCTATTACATTCACCCAATTTACCAGAAAGTGTATAAAACTGTGGTCCATTCCCAGTCTACTTTATCAGGCAGACGTTTGCTGGCCGCCCAGAATTACCGCTCGTGTTGGCCATAAAACCAGTGTTGCCGGGCCAGAGGCGAGGCTCTCTCGTTACATATTGTTGTGGTGGTGATAGTGAGGCCTCTTGGCAGCCTGCAGCCTCCTCATCGCGGCGGGACGAAGCAGGGAGTGGTGAGGGAAGGACGGGGAAGCGGTGGACGTAGCCTGTGCTTTAACCCCTTGCGGCCCAGAACGTCATTTTCATTGCAATTTGGGTACCATTAGACGATTTTAATGAACTTAAGCAATATTTTAAAGATATGAACTGTTTAGTATTCTTGTCCACTAGCAAATTTGGTATATTAAGTTACTTTTCGTAATTTTATGGCTAACAACAGACGATTTTATGTAGCAAAGGAAAGATCTGGACGTGAAGGGGTTAATCTGTAGATGGCATAGACAGGAGGAAGATCAAGGAGAGGGAGGAAGAGGAGAAGGAGTAGCTAAAGCAGATGAAGGATACAGGGGAGGATAGGCAAAGGGGAGAATGAGAGGGGGCGAAGAAGGATAAAAGGTTGGAAGCGAAATGGAGGAATTCGGTGGAAGGAAAGAGACAGGTGGTGAAAATAACTGGTGTAATTGATTTCAGAACCTACGATGACCACGAATCTGGAAGTAAACATTTTTTTCTCTGGTCTTAAGCCGCATATACAATTAGAAAGACCTGGTAAAGCGAAGAATGTGAAGCTTAAAGGGTGGGTGTGTTGATCTATAAAGGAGGTTTTAAGCTTGTGTATTAGTTAAAAAGAATATAGTTTCAAAAGCAAATAGCTACGTGCTCAACTGTCTTTTTTCACATGTAGCTCAGAAATCTACATTTAGAACCTTTGTGGCTGCCAACAAAAACATCGTTGTTTTCCTTTCATACATTTCTTGCATCTATATTTACTTTACGAACAACCATTGTTTTGCAACCATATCTCTCCCGCGTGGTCTGTGGTTTTCTGCTTAAAACGAAAATGTTGTGACGCATAACCCTCCCAAGCATCATACCAGGATTATCCTTCAGTAAATTCTGCATCAGTCAAATCTCCGGAATAGTGAAGGATTAAAGCCAATAACTACCAAAGGTCAGCCCGCAAAGCTCCTTATACATCTGATTCTTCTCGCATTCCTACTATGATATAAACTCAGGTCATTCAAATAGATCATCTATGATTATATATATATAGAAATTATCATAACAATAAAATTCAAAGAAATGATGAGCCAAATATTAATGTGTTTGCGCAGAGAACATCACTTTTTGTATTGTCATGGGATGCTTATTAGGACTTACTCGTGGTGTCCTTAACTTCATCTGTTATGCTTACTAGAAGACATTGCCGAGTAGGCGTGTGTCGGTGTGTTACAACTCTCGTAAGTTCATTGCTAAACACACAGCGTAGTTCATAACTTGCTTGATGTTGCCCATTGTACCTCAAGTCTTCCTCGTCACTCAGAGTCCAGGCGACGCTGATGGATAATTCACACGCCGCTAAAACACGCAATCTTCAGACACGCCAGGACACCACAGCTCGAACAAAACGATAAATAACATGAATAAAAAATAAATAAATAGATAAATAGATAGATGATAATGCTGCAACGTTTTTCTATTGACCTCAACCCTTTACATATAGTTAGATACACACACACACACACACACACACACACACACACACACACACACACACACACACACACACACACA
>JACEEZ010006602.1:65000-72500 GCA_016584305.1 Chionoecetes opilio
TGCTCGAGTGAGGAAAGAGAAAAGGAAGAAGAGAGGTTGGCTGGAGAGAGAAAACGTGAGGAGGACAAGGCTTTAGATTTTTTAAAGAACACTGAGAAAAAGACGGAGAACTTTGCTGGACTAGAGGAAAGTGGAGGAGAGGAAAAGAAGGAAGCTGAGAGCACGGACAAAAGATCTGGAAAAGAGAGAAAGGTGGAGGGATCGAAGGAGCAAAAGAAAGACAGTCCAGATTCCACTGCTCCTTCACTTTCGTATTTTACCTCCACCTCTTCCACCTCCACCACCCCTGCGTCATCCTCGTCGACCTCCACCACCCCTACATCCTCTTCCACCTCTACCACCCCTGCATCCTCCTCCTCCACCTCCACCACCCCTGCGTCATCCTCGTCCACCTCCACCACCCCTGCATCCTCCTCTTCCACCTTCACCAACCCTGCATCATCCTCTTCCACCTTCACCAACCCTGCATCATCCTCCACCACCGCCACCTTCACTCACGGCGTCAATGAGAATATCAAACAGAGCCCAGGTACTCCAGGCCACTTTGACATCTTTTCATCCACCCCAGACGGTTCTATCGCCACTGTCTCGAGCTTCAAAATCATCTCCAGTCCTGTCACCACCACTGGCCCTGATGATTCCCACCTCACTAGAACCACCACCAACAACCCCACAACCACCCTGGACGCTACCACAACCACCGTCCACCACACGTTCACCGCCCCAGGGATATATAACATGAGTGTCCAGCTGCTGTGTGGATGTCGCAGAATCCTCAGAAAGGACATCAGCCACGCCCTCACAGTAGCAGTGCCCATTGGCGTTGTCCAGATCAGGTCAGTAAGCGCATTTAACGTCATTTTCTCTTCTCTTTTTCTCTTGTAGCATCAGGCTTAGTGCGCGTGTCCAGCGGTACATACATTCTCCCTTGTACTCACCGGGCTCAGAAATATCAACGCCTCTCGTTTCTGTGTCGGCCATTAGGATCGGTAAATCAGGTCGACAGAGATACATGCACACACGGGAGGCTGTCAGAGGCGAGGCAGGGGGGCGGAGGCGTGGTGGTAGGGAGGTGGATCAAGGCGCAGCAGGACCCTTGCGTTGCTGGGGTGGCGAAGGACGGGAGGGTGTAGACGAGAGGGAGGAGGGGGAGGGGAACTGTCCTACCTGACAGTGAGGCTTTAGTCGCGTTGCCTCTTGACCCTTTGGTGGAGACGCAAGGGGAGGACAAGGGGACGCAGAGGGGACGCAAAAGGGACGCAGAGGGGACGCAGAGGGAAGGCGGGGAGGACAAGGGGACG
This sequence comes from Chionoecetes opilio, assembly GCA_016584305.1. Taxonomy (NCBI): domain Eukaryota; kingdom Metazoa; phylum Arthropoda; class Malacostraca; order Decapoda; family Majidae; genus Chionoecetes; species Chionoecetes opilio. The sequence continues at coordinate 66,302 of JACEEZ010006602.1, forward strand.
CAGAGAGGACGCAGAGGGGAGGCGGGGAGGACAAGGGGACGCAGAGGGGACGCAGAGGGTGAGGCGGGGAGGCGCAGGTGATGTTTTCCAGGTGTTGGAGAGGCGGCCGTCACGTGTAGTCGTTAATCCTCCTGATGGTTATTTGTGGCGCCGTCCACCTGCGAGTTTGTTGGAGAACTTTGTCCCGTGGCGCCGTCGTCGGGAGGCTTACAGGATGGAATGAGTGCATCAGGCCAATTATTTTGTGGCGGGGCTCTTCCACCTGCCACAAGTCAGAAGCCACTCCATCAGGCACCAAGAAAAATGAATTTCTTCATGGGCGTGAGTCGGCAGGAGGCAGGAGAGGGCAAGGACGACGAAGAACGGGAGATAGGGAAGGAGGAAGGGAGGAAGGGAGGAAGGAAGGAAGGAAGGAAGGAAGGAAGGAAAGGAAGGAAGGAAGGTAGGAATGAAGGAAGGAAGGAAGGAAGGAAAGAAGGGAGGAAGGGGTTGCAGGTGGCGAGTGTCAGGCCAGTATTCCCTGAGAGACCAGTTGAGTCTCGGCTGCCAGCCCTCTGGACCCAATTAAGAGAGAGCTAACGGAGAACCGACGCCTCAACTCCCCTTCACCCCCTTCTCTCTCTCTCTCTCTCTCTCTCTCTCTCTCTCTCTCTCTCTCTCTCTCTCTCTCTCTCTCTCTCTCTCTCTCTCTCTCTCTCTCTCTCTCTCTCTCTCTCTCTCTCTCTCTCTCTCTCTCTCTCTCTCTCTCTCTCTCTCTCTCTCTCTCTCTCTCTCCTTTGTATTCATTTTCATTTCATCCACTTAATCTTAATTTATTGCATGCCTCACCATCGCCTCCCATCAGCCCGCGCATTGGTGGTGGCGTCCCCGGGTCATGAGGCCTCTGCGCTGCTCGCCTCGCCACTCCTCACTACCCGCTGCCACCATTATAAGACTTTGGTGCTCTCAGTATATTTTATTAGTGTCCCCCGCTCACTCGCGCCATCATCCCGCACAATGGCTCCAGGACGAGGCCAGTTAGGGAACAGGGAGTAATGCTTGTCGCTGCCGCTCGGGTTGTTACTGCTAATGGTGTCTCGCTCGGTGTGGCGGCGGCGGCGGGCGAGGTGAAGGCAGAGGCGGTGCAGGTGCGGCTCAGTGGCTCTTAAGTCTGGCCACGAGCGGTGTTTCCACGTGCTGTTGTCTCCATGCTGTTGCAAAGCCTGGTGCATGGCGGCGCGCGCGTGCATTTTTGTGTGTGCGCGCGCGCTGTGTGTCGTGTGTGTGTGTGTGTGTGTGTGTGTGTGTGTGTGTGTGTGTGTGTCCGGCCCGAAAATATTTCCTTGGAAACGCAGGCAGTTACTGTCCTCCTTGAGCAAAGGGACAGGGTGTATGTGTGTGTGAGGTCACAGCTTTAGCCAAAGATCGGTTTCTATTAGCTCTTAAGCTCTTTTTGGGAGGGTAACAGTAGGAGATTGCGTGTCCAGCACGTGACCAGACCGTCAATAAATAGAACCCGAGCCCCTGTCCACCCAGCAGTGAATGGGTATCGGGTGTTAGCCGGGGGTTTGTGACCCCCCTCCCGGGGTGGTGGCTTCGGCCAACACTAAAAAAACCCACTAAGGATGAATGATAAAATAAATGTTGATATGGAGACGGGACCATACGAGCGTTGCTCAGGCCCTGTAAAATACAACTAGATGAATACAACTAGATGAATACACACACACACACACACACACACACACACACACACACACACACACACACACACACACACACACACACACACACACACACACACACACACACACACTAGTACTACATTATTTCTTACGATTATCGTTTTCTTACGTCTTCAGCATTGCTACTTTTTACCTCCCTCACACCACAGACGGTACATATACTTTACCGCGCTTTCCTTCCATGCTCGTAAAAAGCGTCTCATTTAAAGCCCTTAGTACCTGCTCCTTCAGATTTGTACAAAGGTTCTTCCTCCTCCTCTTCTTCTTACTCAGATGTAGCCAGATTTTCCTTCCACCTCTCTGGGCGCGCTTATTATTATTTTTCTTTTTTACATATCACAATCTACTTACCCAGCTTTTCGTTTATGCTTTCCCCAACCTTCTCCAGCTTTTTTTTTATCCTCATTCCCTTACCTCCCTTCCTCCTCCCCTTCCTCCTTCCCCTCTTCCTCCTTATCCCCTTCCTCCTTCCCCTCCTCCTCCTCCCCGTCATCTTGACCCCTCACCACCCTCCCTCTTCCTGATCCCCTGAACCACTACATGTTTCATACATAATTCCTACTGAATCTGCTCATTTTCTGCTGTGTGGGGAAGACGAGGAAAAAGTGAGGCCAGTATCTTGCCAGACTCTCACCCTTGTCGACCCCCAGCGTAAGGGTGGTGGTGGCTGCTCCGACACTACATACGCCTCTGCGGCTCGTGTTGCAGAGGTCGCCCAGATTGTGTGTTTTTTGTGGGTGGTGGTGGCAGTGCTGTTGTTAGCTGTCACTGTGTACGTGAGGTGTTTGCGTGTGTGTAGCCTGTGTGTGTGTGTGTGTGTGTGTGTGTCAGACGTTTAGTTGTGTGTGTGTGTCAGACGTTTAGTTGTGTGTGTGTGTCAGACGTTTAGTTGTGTGTGTGTGTGTGTGTGTGTGTGTCAGACGTTTGTTGTGTGTGTGTGTGTGTGTGTGTTGTGTGTGTGTGTGTGTGTGTGTGTGTGTGTGTGTGTGTGTGTGTGTGTGTGTGTGTGTGTGTGTGTGTGTGTGTGTGTGTGTGTGTTTGTGTGTGTGTGTGTGAGTGAGAGAAATACAAAAAAGGAATTTGTCACGTTACTTGAGTTGAAATTTTTTTCTAGGTATGTTTTACCTTTTGGAAAAAAATGCTTTCTTTTTGTTTTCCTTTATTGACACCTATTGTGTGGTCTAATTGCCTTGTATCATTCTCGTTTTGGTTTCATAATGAGTCTGTTTACTTTATCGTGTTACCGTAATGCAGACACGAGCAGCATAGTGTAGCGAATGCCCTGGGAACGTGAAATTCATCGTCATTATTATCATTATTATTGTTATAGTAGTAGTAGTAGTAGTAGTAGTAGTAGTAGTAGTATCATCATTGGTGTTAATGTTATCATCACCACTGTTACTTCAATCATTATAATTATTTACATTGTTATTAGCATCATTATCCAATTATTACTAAACGCGAACTTATTTCCCTCGTATAGGCACACACGCAGTCATCCTATATGTGTACTACAGTAGGCCCTCTTCCATTATCTTCTCCTCCTCTCTTTATCCTTCTTCATCCTTATTTAATTCCTACATTGTCATTTACTACTAATACTAAAAAAAAATCACACTTTCTATAACTCTGTATCTCATTCTTCACTCCCTTTCCTCCTCCCTGCACGTTAAGACCCGCAGACAACGGACAAACAACACACGATAATAATTTGGCGCCAGTTTGTTAAAGAAAAGGGGGGGATTACATAGAAAGGGAATCATAGTACAAGACATAGTACATAGTTATATAGGCATAGTTACATAGTACAAGAATCAAAAGAACACAGAAACACAGAAATACAAAATAAAGTTGGAAAGCACGAGCATAAACAACGCTACAAGGCTAATGAGGGAAGCAGACGTGTGGGGGAGATCAACAAACCTACTACTACTACTACACATCTATCCTGGGCTTAACACGTCATAACCCAACAGCCACGTGTTACCCTCACCCCATTATAACCCTGCTCTCATCACCAGCTTGTCACTGTTGCTATTTGACTCCCCCTCCCCTGCCTAGCTCCCACCAGCCCCCCAGCAGCTCCCCCTCCCTGCCTAGCCCTCCCCCCTCATCATCTACCTCTACCTTGCCGCCTAGATTCGTACCCAGCCTCGTGTTGCTCATTAGTAGCCATAAAAGTCGCTTATTATGACTCTTGATGTAACTAATGGCAGTGAAAGACAGTTGCTGAGGATCAAGAAAGCGTGGGTTATACTCCTAGCTAGCGTGTTCCTTCTATTGCTGTCTCCTGGATGTCGTCAGTGTGTTGTTACATATATTTAAAAACCTAGATACATAGCATCCTGTGTGACTCAATGCCTCCCATACCTACATACTGCTAGGATGACGTTTGAAGGAACAACAGACCCGTGATATACTCTGAAGGATTGTATACATAGCTGATAGATACTTACATAAAATAGTTCTGATCTACTCCATATCCTCTCTTCCTATCTATATCCTCCTTTCCTACTACTGTGATCTTCTGTAGTCGTGTGTGTGTGCTCTGTGTGTGTGGGTGTAGTGCTGGTGTGTAATAACCTAATAGAGTGATCGTGTTGTGATCTAGTGTCCATACCTAGAAAATAATGACTAATTACGAAGATACGACATATTAAAGAAGAAGATAAACGAATGGAAGAACTAGATGATACTCATGATGAACGTTTGTGTTTTTAGTATTTTTTGCCTTATTAGAAAACTGTCCCAGGACGGAAAAAGACGAAATAGTACTAACTATTGGCATGGCAGTCCCTCCAAAAGTCACTAACATCCATCCAACAACCAATCAAAACACTCCAATTTTTACACCAATCCATCCAACAACCAATCAAAACAACAAGCTTAAAGCGACATGGAATATACAGAGGCTACATACATTGATAGATACATACATTGATAGATACATACATAGATAGATACATTCATAGATAGATACATACATTGATAGATACATACATATTTAGATACATACATAGATAGATACATTCATAGATAGATACATACATTGATAGATACATACATAGATAGATACATTCATAGATACATTCATAGATAGATACATACATTGATAGATACATACATTGATAGATACATACATAGATAGATACATACATTGATAGATACATACATAGATAGATACATACATTGATAGATACATACATTGATAGATACATACATAGATAGATACATTCATAGATAGATACATACATTGATAGATACATACATAGATAGATACATACATAGAGAGATACATTCATAGATAGATACATACATTGATAGATACATACATAGATAGATACATTCATAGATAGATACATTCATAGATAGATACATACATAGATAGATACATTCATAGATAGATACATTCATAGATAGATACATACATTGATAGATACATACATAGATAGATACATTCATAGATAGATACATACATGTAGATACATCATAATAGATACATACATAGATAGATACATACAATAGATATAGATAGTACATACATTGATAGATACATACATAGATAGATACATACATAGATAGATACATTCATAGATAGATACATACATAGATAGATACATACATAGATAGATACATACATAGATAGATACATACATAGATAGATACATACATAGATAGATACATACATAGATAGATACATACATAGATAGATACATACATAGATAGATACATACATAGATAGATACATACATTGATAGATACATTACATAGATAGATACATACATAGATAGATACATACATAGATAGATACATACTTAGCAGCCTATTCATGAGCTTCAAGTCACCGTGTCTCACTCTAACTGGATATAAGAACATAAGAACATAAGAAAATAAGGAAGCTACAAGAGGCCGAGAGACCTACACGTGTTAGTTCTTGTTTCATGAGCTTCAGTCACAGAGGCAGAGGACTGTAGGTGAAGACAAGACCTCTATATTCTAAGGTCTTGGGTGAAGGAGCGTCATACGTAGCCTATCCTATCATCTGCGCAGCGTCGGGTTGTAGAAAAAAATAATGTGCGTTGGTGAATAGCAATAACAGGTCATTTGCCGTCGTCATTCTTGGAGAGGTGAAAGGCTGAAGGTCCTATTTTTTTACGTAATCATTGACATGGTGTGTGTGTGTGGTGTGTGTGTGTGGTGTGTGTGTGTGTGTGTGTGTGTGTGTGTGTGTGTGTGTGTGTGTGTGTGTGGTGCCAGAGGCTCAACTTGACTAGGATTCCGCCATGTGCTCGAGATTACAAAGGAGACGGGTGTGCAGGCATCGAGGAGGGCAGGGCAGGGCAAGGCAGGGCAGGGTATAGAGGGTGGGGGGAAGAGAGATGTGCCAGATTAACAGGGACAAACCACTGGAACGATTCTCTCTCTCTCTCTCTCTCTCTCTCTCTCTCTCTCTCTCTCTCTCTCTCTCTCTCTGT
>JACEEZ010006602.1:80000-82500 GCA_016584305.1 Chionoecetes opilio
GCCCCTCCCCTTGTTCGCCTTACCCACCCCCCCACAACCCATCACTTGCGCCGCCCCCGTCACCTTCTACCGGGAGACCTCGTGTTATTTCTCCAAGGGCTGAAATTTTGGGCAGCGGGCATACAAGACGAATACTTGATGTAAAAAAAAAACCGCGGGGAGAAAAGCGCCCCGTCAGGGAGAAAAAACGAGGGAAGGCCGAGAGGGGATAAAGCTGATATATGGAGTGTGTTTCCCCAAGCCCCGCCGAAATGGGAGCTGCGGGATACGTCAGTAAATCTTGCGAGGTGTGTGCCAGTCAGACGCATTTTCCTCCGACATAATACCTTCTTTGTCTCAGCCGTCGGTCCCGCTCTGGCCTCTTGTTCTGGCCTGTTTTCGAGGATCTTCAGAATCTTCTCCTCCCTGCCTCCTCCTCCTCCTCCTCCTCCTCTCCTTGCTAACACCCTCCTACCTCCTCTCCTCTCCAACACCCTCCTACCTTCCTCCCTTCCCTGTCTGGATCTAAGGGGAGGGGCAAACAGGGATATTTTCGAGCATTATTGTTTTTGTTGTAGAACCTTCTTTCGTGCATTACTTTGAAATGTTAAGGTTTGGGTGTACGATTAGTTTGGGTGAAGAGGAGGAGGATAAGAGGGAGAAGGAGTATGATGAGAGAGAGGGGGAAGATGATGAGAGGGAGGAGGTGCAGGAATAGGACGACGAGAAGGTATATAAAGAGAGAGAGAAAGAGAGAGATAATATGTGTGCGTGTATGTGTGTGTGTGTGTGTGTTTGCGCGTGTGTGTGTGTATTTGTGTGTGTGTGTATGTGTGTGTGTGTGTGTTTGTGTGTGTGTGTTTGTGCGTGTGTGTGTGTTTGTGTGTGTGTGTGTGTGTATGTATGTGCCTGTGTGCGTGTGTGTGCCTGTGTGCGTGTGTGTGCGTGTGTGTGTGTGTGTGTGTGTGTGTGTGTCAAGGCGAGGAGGTGGGGCCGCCTTGGATCATTTTACGCCCGAGTGCTTTCATCTCGGCCGATAATTTAGGGAGGTAGAATGTTGAGGTCGTGGCATCGCCGGCCTGCCGATGATGCAGTGTCAAGCAACACCCGATTGCTCGGTGACTTTGCGCCCCAGTGAGCCTCCCGTCGAGATAATTTCGAACCCAGTGACCAGGGCGCCACAGATATTTTGTGGTACGGTGCATCCAACAACACTTATATTTTTTCTTACGAGTACCTCAGCCGCATGGACATTTCTGGCATCCACATTCTGCATCTGATATAACCATCCTGCTGTAACATACCGTTCTTTCCCCTTCCCTCACCGTTTAACAATTTTTCTAAAATCCCTCCCCTTTTTATGCTTTGACATAGTGCCACATGACCTTTGATGTCTGGCACATTCACCTTTTTTTGGCATTAAATCAATCAATCTGGCAACAGAGAGTTCAAGCCCGCCAAGTGAAATACAGCCCAGTCACCAGTGCCTCAGAATCTTTGAAAGTTTCTCAGCCCAATGTTCCCGAGGCTGGCCGAGGCAGCAGTAACCCAGAGCTTCCCGCGCCACCACCATTCGTACCTTGCACAACACATCGTCTGAGCCGGAGCCCCGCGAGGAAAACTGTTTCTCTGACGACGCGGCAAAGAGCCTCAGATTCAGGCGCCATCACTCTGCCCCGAGGATAATCCGGACCCAGACGACGCGGCTCCGGATCCACGCAGTATCGACATGGTTTACATAGTGCATAAATTTGCGGGCTTATCGGCCATCTGTGATGTTTCCCGTGACTGGGCGCCCAAATCCTGTATATATTTCACAGCTTCACATGACTTAAGGTTTAGAGTTTCCTTGGAATGTATATTTTTTACTTTTCTGATGGGTCCGCCTCGTCCTTGCCAGACTGCCGGATGGGAGTGCCGCGGCTGTCTTCATGATTTCCTTTGCTGTGTGGATGCTGGCAGCTATGCAGTGCAACCACTTGATGTGTGTTGGCACAGCACACAACCCGCTGCATGAAGTGTGTTGCTGAGGTTGTAGCGTGATCGCAGCTCCTTTCCGACCCTCGTGAAGGCTCCACCGACCCTCATAAAGCTGCCCGACCCGCCGCAACCACCGCACCGCCGCCCTTCACGACGGCCCGATGCACGCCGCCTTGCTGCTGCCTCGCCCCGGGAAGCCACCGCGCTCATTGTCAAGAAAAAAGAATGCTGCTTTGTTACTTGCTAGATCTTATAGCAAGACTTATACTTTCTTATAGCAAGACTTATACTTCGGAGAGTCCCACATTATCATTATGGGTTTTTTTTTAAGAGCACGTCAGCACCACAAAGTATTGCAATGAAGAGATATACTCGTACGTGCACGCGCGTACACTACACTAATGCAAACTCATGCCTCATTACTTTCATTAGCTTTTTGAGGATTAATTTCTATTGTAATTAGTGTTGCCATTTTATTAAGAAATACGTACAGGTTTTCGAATTATTTTTTACATCGTTGGTAATTAATGAAGTTATTTGA
>JACEEZ010006602.1:87500-90000 GCA_016584305.1 Chionoecetes opilio
CACCTTGCTTGTCTTGCAGTGTGTGTGTGTGTGTGTGTGTGTGTGTGTGTGTGTGTGTGTGTGTGTGTGTGTGTGTGTGTGTGTGTGTGTGTGTGTATGTGTGTGATTGTTATGCTAATGGTCGGAATACTCGTGGTCACAATGATCTCAAGGGCAGGTTAGATACGTTCCCAGAGGTACAAAGTTTAATGATAGAATGGTATGCTTTGTTGTCGGCAACTCTAATAAAGTAAGAGAGTTTAATCATGGCGTTACGATTGCGATTGTACCATTTTTTGCCATGATAAAAGTACATGATTTTTTTGTGGCAACTATTTGGTCCAGGGTTACATAAAAAATGAGTTATATTTTTATTAACTGTTATATTGTTTTTTTGCTGACCTTATGTTACCCCATTTGTATTACTACCGACCAAAACCTCAGACCACCGACGATGCCAGCAGCAACATAAAAAAATAAATGAATAGTGATAAATAACTAATGATAAAAAGAAAAATAAGAGAGTGCAGGAGAGACAGAAAATATCTCCCGCCTCGCTAGCCATTTATCCTTTCTACCTCTACTTTAATACGCGCGTAGGACTGCTATAGTTCTTTCTTTAGTCTTGATAAGGTCATAACTAAACTACGTGTTATGGTAATGGACTTCAATAATGTTAGAAATGTTTGAAAACATAAGATTCGTGTTTCTATGTCAATGACTTGATGCATGGAACCGTACTATAAAAAAAAATAGTAGTCCTGCATGATCAGTGTATTGGCATACACTACATGCCTGCACGAAGCCAGGTCAAGGTGAGGGTCAGGTCAGGGCTGGCGTGCGTGTTTGGAGGCCGGTTTGGCTGGTCGAGACTCAGGGTTCACGCCCCGTGGGAAGGTTGGTTTTATGCTGCACTGTGCTCCACCGACGCCGATTAATGTAACGTGCTCACTTGTTGACATGTAAAGCGAATGTTCATTTCAGTGGCCCGTGAGACGCATTACAGAGATGTGTGTGTGTGTGTGTGTGTGTGTGTGTGTGTGTGTGTGTGTGTGTGTGTGTGTGTGTTTACCTAGTTGTTTACCTAGTTGTGTTTTACAGGGCATGAGCTACACTCGTGCATGTGGTCCCGTCTCCGTATCTACCTACATTTATCCAGTCTTTCTTTCACAGTTTTCCATTTCAGTGTGTGTGTGTGTGTGTGTGTGTGTGTGTGTGTGTGTGTGTGTGTGTGTGTGTGTTGTGTGTGTGTGTGTGTGTGTGTGTGTGTGTGTGTGTGTGTGTGTATGTGTGTGTGTGTGTGTGTGTGTGTGTGTGTGTGTGTGTGTGTGTGTGTGTGTGTGTGTGTGTGTGTGTGTGTGTGGTTACATATATACAACCCATATCCATCACGTTAATAAGATGTTTTTGTGCTGCGGTCACCTAATCTCTGTTTCCATTCTGTTTTCATCTGAAGTTAGTATATATTCGTACCAACTTGAATGATATTGCTCATAAATTTGGATTGTTCACCCAAAATTAGAGGTTTACCCATAATTCCACCCTTAAAGTGACGTAAAAATCATGTGTTTGGGAGGAAATTGCTTGAAATTATTCTCATGCCCCCCGATGGCTCTTAGCAGCTCTCCTCCAGGCGGGAAGGCAACCCCTGAGAGGCGGGTTATATTTTTTTCCCCGTACAAGTTTTCTAATGCCTCCCAAGTGTTCTTTTGTTTTTGTTCCCCCCCCCCTTCACATGGCTTCCCAAACTGGCTGATTTTCCTCTCCCTATCACAGGTTCTAATCACCGGGCAGGTATCGCAGCTGGCTCGTAGGTTTACCTGTATGATATAAATTGTGGACTAACTCTTACTAAATAAAACCAAGCAGTCAATCAATCAGTATGGTCAAGGTATTCTGGGATCTATTAATTTGATATTCTGTAGCCAGGATTTATATAGTGACGCTTGTAATGATTAGAGGCTTATACTGCCCCCCCTGTGTCCTACGATGCACTCGCCGTCGAATGTTGAGTTAATGGACAACATGTGAGTAGTCTTCGGCCACTGGACGATGGAAGAAAGGCCTTGCTCTCAGCGGGACTCGAACTCAGGACACCAAGCTCACCACTGCCAGACGCTAACCACTCGGCCACCACGGTAGTCTGGTAGTGACGTGGATGGTGCCGTTGCTTGTAGCAGTGATGGTAGCTATTCTTACCATTGTAATCATAGGGATAGGATTTGAGGGAGGTAAATGGATGCTTGTGATAGTTACAGCGAGTTTCGTACACAAGTTGTTTCGTACCCAGGTGTTGTTAGTTGTTTCGTACATTGATTTTGAGTTTTTTCGTACATACCTAGTGTCGTTTCGTAACTCTAGTAGTCAAATTCAACTCTAAGCTGAGTGTACGAAACGACTATGGTTTCTAATAGACTACGAAACAAGTTTTTGGTGTACGATTCTACTGGTGTATACGAAACAACTTGTGTACGAAATGACTGCATCTCCTTGTGATAGTGTATGTCCAGGTGGTGGTGGT
>JACEEZ010006602.1:95000-118360 GCA_016584305.1 Chionoecetes opilio
CACGGTCATTGTCTGAGGTGCTTTGCAGTTGTCCTTCTACGACGTGCACACCAGAGGTAATGAGAAAGAGAACGGAAGAAAACAAATTAAATCTAATACTACGTGAGGGAAGCAACATTTATTTAGAATATGTTCGATTTGTTTTCATTTTGAGCGATATGATAAGTATGGCATTCTCTCTCTCTCTCTCTCTCTCTCTCTCTCTCTCTCTCTCTCTCTCTCTCTCTCTCTCTCTCTCTCTCTCTCTCTCTCTTCTCTCTCTCTCTCTCTCTCTCTCTCTCTCCTCTCTCTCTCTCTCTCTCTCTCTCTCTCTCTCTCCTCTCTCTCTTCTCTCTCTCTCTCTCCTCTCTCCAGATCTCCTCTCTCCTCTCCTCTCTCTCTCTCTTTTCTCTCTCGTCTCTACTTCCTCTCTCTCTCTCTCTCAGTTATTATTGGCCCTATATAAAACCTGGATTATTGGCGTCCCTTAACCCTGAATCAACGCGAGGATGCCGCCTTCTGACTTGCTTTGTTCGGCTTCGTCACGAACCGCACTTCAAGCAGCTCGCCGGTCTCAAGCTTTGAAGATTAATTGTTTCTCTCGCCGTTTCTGCAAGTTTTCGTGAAGGCTTGGTGTTGGGGGGTGTCCTGTGACCGCTATCAGGCACTATAGTTGGCTTAGTATAGTACCTACACTTTGGTATTAAACTGCCGTCTGACGTGTATGTGTAACTATAAGACAAGAGCAGCAGGTTCTGAGTGACCCAAACACATCTGTATATCCCTGAGGAAGATCCTCGTCCCTGCCTGGTAATGTATGCACCGGCCACCAGGGGTCAGGGCAGGTCAGCCGCGAAACTCAAATCCGGCTTGGTGGGCTGAACGAGGCGGGCGTCCGAGCCTACTTGTGGGCTGATTTTGTATTTATCTTCTCAATCTTCTCAATGGCAGACAACGAGACTGAGGGTTGTGTGGCGCGGCCGTGATGCCATGCCCGCCGCTGCTTGTTTATGTAGAGGAGATTGAAATGTTGGGAAGCAACGAGTTCAGGAGTGGAGGAAGGAGGAGAGGCAGAGGAAGGGAAGAGGAGTACACGTAACTGCTAGCGTGACCGAGGGTGCAGCCCACCTCCCCACCCAAACACCCACCCACCTTCCCTCCATGAACCCACTCACCACCACCACCGTGCGGCGTCCGGGGTCCGGCTGCCACCCAAACCCCCGTCACCTGTCCTCCAACTGCTCTCTCCCCTGGGGCCGCCACGCCTGGATTTATCTTAATTATAGACGTGAGTCGGGTGATGGGCGGCGCGATACTCCAGGGGGCGGGACGGGTCCGCCTAGCGGGGTCCCGGTCCGCCGAGGCGTCCTCAAGCGTAACTCTTCCCTCATGTTCTTTCTTTTTATGTCCGCGTTTTCTCCGGTGTACGTCAGCCAGGTTTTTACGAGCCATCATGTCAGAGTGCAAATGTTCCCATGTACTTCTTCGCGCGGTATAAGTACGGTGGAGCGCGGCCCTGGGTGGGTCTTGGGCTTGTTGACCTGTTCCTTTGTCTGAGGGAGGGACGACACTGCAACGTCAGTATTATTTGATGATTTCTTTTAATGTTTATTCTGTAGACAATGGGTGCGGCCGGTAAGGTACGCCGGGTGACCCTGCGAGGTCGAGAAGCTCACGCCGCCACCGGTACCCAGGGCGGTGGAGCACGCCGACCGCCGGGCGCCGCCTGCTCCGCCAGAACAAAGGAAGGGCATCGAAACCGTTCATGAAGAGCATATTAACATATACACGCGTAGTTCAGTAGTGTTACAAGTTTTCGTTTAGAAATTTACTCTGCTGGGTGACGTGTGTAGGTGCACCAAGGAGGGGGAGGGGGCAGGGGTGAGGGGGAGGCAGCATATCGAGGCTTCAGCATCACATAGGCAATCCCTCTACCCTGTTTTCTCATGTATATGACTTGCACTAGTTTGTTTATAGGGAAAATATCTATACCTTGAAATATATTGACAAAACAGCGATGAACCGAAAGAAAAAATTTTGTCGGTTGAAATACTGGAAATATTGGGATGATAGAGCATTATAATCGTTCACAGCTCTTACATGATGGTAGTTATGGCTCCTTGCATTATAGCCATGCAAATCATCTTCAGCAGTATAGTGTAGTGTGTTTGTTCACTTCAATGCACGCATCTAGCAAACTGTTTAATGTACCAGAGTCAGTGTGGTATTACAGGGGTGTAGTACTGCTAAGTGGATAGGTGGAGGGAGTTTTAGTGGAGTGTTATGGGTTATAGTGGAGGTGGAAAGCTGCTACTACTCTGCATTCTCTCTCTCTCTCTCTCTCTCTCTCTCTCTCTCTCTCTCTCTCTCTCTCTCTCTCTCTCTCTCTCTCTCTCTCTCTCTCTCTCTCTCTCTCTCTCTCTCTCTCTCTCTCTCTCTCTCTCTCTCTCTCTCTCTCTCTCTCTCTCTCGCTTTACATCTACATAATAATTGAACACTTAGAGAGAAAAGAGAGATATATATAGCGAGAAAAAAAATAATAAAAGCACGGCACAACACAGAGGCAACACAGGTACTCAACTCCAGTCACCTCCCTCAGGTAACTAATTGCACGGTTGTCTCTGTCTTCAGTGTAACCAAGACCCACCTGCTGCTCCTTCAAGACGACCTCGAACACCCGCCGGCCACACAGGAGATTGTGATAAGAGTCCAGGTGACCAGTGGCTCCTTCCTCCACCCCGTCACCCTTCACACCGATGACGACACCCAGTCCTCCTCCAGTCCGTCCTCACCCATCCCGCAGGACACTGGCAGGCTGTGGTAGGGCGCTTTCCCGTACCGTTGTATATAGGGACAGGCTCACAGTGGATGATTTTTTGGAATATTCATACTTCCCATCTCATTTCATGGTTCATTTACTAGAGTGGATATCTCTTTATCCCTTCTCTCTCTATTTTTTTTTTTTTCTCTCTCTCTCTCTCTCTCTCTCTCTCTCTCTCTCTCTCTCTCTCTCTCTCTCTCTCTCTCTCTCTCTCTCTCTCTCTCTCTCTCTCTCTCTCTCTCTCTCTCTCTCTCTCTCTCTAAGTGTTCAATTATTATGTACTGTAAATGTAAAGCGGAGAGAGGAGAGAGAGAGAGAGAGAGAGAGAGAGAGAGAGAGAGAGAGAGAGAGAGAGAGAGAGAGAGAGAGAGAGAGAGAGAGAGAGAGAGAGAGAGAGAGAGAGAGAGAGAGAGAGAGAGAGAGAGAGAGAGAGAGAGAGAGAGAGAGAGAGAGAGAGAGAGAGAGAGAGAATGCAGAGTAGTAGCAGTATCCCACCTCCACTATAGCCCATAACATTCCACTACAACTCCTTCCACCTATCCACTTAGCAGTACACCACCACCACCACCACCACCACCACCACCACCACACAACAACAACAACAACACACCACCACCAACACCAACACCACTACCAACAACAACAACAACAACACCAACACCAACAACAACAACATCAGGGCTACAGTAAGGTGGTGATTTATGTTCCTCACCCCTTCTCTCTTCCACCCCGACAGGCCAAACACAAATACCACCTGCCTGGGGAGTACCGCCCGTGGGTGGAAGTGGGCAACCCAGTGGGCGTAAAGCGGGCGGCTCTCCACACCGTCATCAGGGTGGATCAACCTCCAGACTCGGTAAGTGGACTCTGTGTTGCCTGTCTCTCAGAAAGGTAATGGCTGTAGGTGATTGGACCGTTAGTGTCTGGCCATATTAGCGATGCGGTGGTTCATGGAGGTGTCGTGGACTGTCGGTGGCGGTGTGTTGGTGTGTTGGGAAGGTACTTGGATGGGTGAGAAGGTGGAGGAGGTGGAGGTGGAAGAGGAGTGTTTGAAATGCTGTGTTCGTGCGTGTGATTTCTGTTTGCTCTTATTTGTGAATGCAGATTAGTCATGTTTTTCGTGCCTTGGGTTCGCCGCTTTTTCTTTTTTCTTCTTTTTTCTTGACCTGTTTTTTTCTTGTTTTTCTTTCTTTTCTTGACTTCATTTTCGTTTCTAAATGTTTAGAGTGAAAGATGTTTATAGTGTTGCATAATGATTTTTTTTTTATATATATATTTTGTTTGTTGAATGCTTGACGGTGAATCTGAATGAATGATGACGATGTAACTATTATCAAAAAAGTTTTATATACACACACACACATTCACACATTCACACACACACACACACACACACACACGTACACGTACCAGAAGGTCTTTTTTTTACTTTTAACATTCAAGGACAAGTCTGTATTTCATCAGAAAACCGCAAAAATTAAATATATACACGTACTTTTATCCTAAAATGCATATAGAAAAGCAAAATTCTGACTTCCATCTTACAATTTATCTTCCCTCTATTACCACCACCACCACTTCAACCACCACTACCACATCACCACCACCACTACCACATCACACCACCACTACCACTACCACACCACCACCACCACCACTACCACCACTACCACCCCCACTACCACCACTTCCACCACCACCACTACCACCACTACTACCACCACCACCACCACCACCACCACCACTACTACTACTACTACTACTACTACTACAACAACAACAACAATTACCACCACCACCACTTCTTTTTCATCCTCCTCCTCGTTCTCCACTTCACATATTTCCACCACCACCACCACTCCCCCCCTTCACCACCATCACCACCACACCCCATAACCCACTAAGAGGGTGGTCGTTCTCTCCCCTATCTCCTCCATGCTCCATTCATATTTAAATCCCTCCTGAGGCAAGGCGTGACGGGCAGGTGTTTCAGACTAACGAAGCATCGCCGCTTACCTGTAGGCTTCCTCTACATCTCTCCTTAAGCCTCTTGTTGCCCGGCCTGCCCCACGCCCTCTTAAGGTAGGCCAGTCTTGGGTACCTTAATGGAAGATGGCTGACTGGGTAGACTCTCTCTCTCTTTTTTTTTTCTCTCTCTCTCTCTCTCTCTCTCTCTCTCTCTCTCTCTCTCTCTCTCTCTTCTCTCTCTCTCTCTCTCTCTCTCTCTCTCTCTCTCTCTCTCTCTCTCTCTCTCTCTCTCTCTCTCTCTCTCTCTCTCTCTCTCTCTCTCCTTCGCTCACTTCACATTTACAGTACACAAGAATTGAACACGTGATTTTATTGTACGCCCTTCGCCTCTCACTCTGACTTCCTCCTCACCTGGGCAGTAATCTTATGTGTCAGGTGCATCAGTTCCCTGCTTTGTGAAGACGCATCTGCCACCACCTTCCCTTCCTCTGTTGGCATCTTCGGGTCATTGTTCTTGGCGCTGTACACTTATTCTAGACCTCAAGGACATTGGATTGAAGGGATTAGCTTAGGGAAATTCCAGGGCCTTTGATGAAGAATGACTGAAAAATGCAACTCCATGTAGGTTCTTCTTCCTTGTCGTTTTGTATATACATCTGCAAGGTTTCCTCTTCTTGGTTTACCTTGCACCTCTCTTCATCCTTCTCCTGCTGATGCTGTTCCTCCTCCTCCTCCTCCTCCTCCTCCTCCTCTATAGGAGAGCAATTATGTTCATGGATTGGCGATTGGCTTTCAAATCGTAAACAACGGGTAGTAATAAATGGTGAGGCATCTGATTGGTTAGATGTCACTAGTGGGGTGCCTCAGGGCTCGGTCTTGGGTCCTACTCTTTTTCTGATATATATCAACGATCTGGACTGCGGACTTGTATCTAAAATATCAAAATTTGCAGATGACACCAAATTAGGCGGTAAAGCATATACTAGAGAAAACTGCGAACTCATACAAAGTGATCTCGACAAACTATCAGATTGGAGTGATAAATGGCTATTAAAATTCAATTCCGATAAATGTAAAGTAATGCATATAGGCAACGATAACCTCAAATATAACTATCAAATGCAAAATAAATCGTTAACTGAAGTACAGCAGGAAAAGGATCTAGGTCTCATCATCAGTAATGATCTGAAAACCAGTTCGCATTGCCTAGCTGCCAGTAAAAAAGGCAAATATGATGTGGGCTTTATTAAACGTAACTTTGAACATAAAACTCGGAAAGTAATGACACAATTATACACGTCCTTGGTTAGGCCGCACTTGGAATATGCCGTTCAATTCTGGTCGCCCTGTTTCGTAAAAGATCAAGCCAAATTGGAATCAGTGCAAAGAAGAGCAACCAAACAAATTCCATCTCTGCGAAATTCATCTTATGAAGAGAGACTGCGGAAACTTAATATGTTTTCCTTAAAGGATCGTAGAATCCGTGGGGACTTGATAGAAACCTTTAAGATCCTAAAAGGTTTTGATGTCATTAATCAAGAGGACCTATTCGAGCTTTCAACTCAAGTGACAACAAGAAATAATGGTTTAAAACTAAACGGTCAACGTTGCATCACCGATCTCCGTAAAAATTATTTCAATGTTAGAGTCGTTGATCGATGGAACAAGTTACCAGCAAATGTTGTCGGAGCCAACACAATAACTACATTCAAAAACAGACTTGACGCGCACTGTAAAGTAAATGGGTATTGATAGTGCGAATTCGTATCTAGTCCCCCGTATCGATTAGTTGTAGTGGTAGTGGTAGTTGTAGTTAGTATTTTTCATATCCTATCAGTCTGCACTATGAAACTTCCATGTTCCTATCCTCTTTAGGGACATGGTATCATTTTCCAACTGTTTTCTTACAAGTAGTTGATAGTTAGTAGTATGTAGTTCAGCAGATACCCTCGCTATGGACCAATAGGTCTCATGGTGTCTGTTACTCCTATGTAAAATCCTATGTAATCCTCCTCCTCCTCCTCCTCCTCCTCCTCCTCCTCCTCCTCCTCCTCCTCCTCCTCCTCCTCCTCCTCCTCCTCCTCCTCCTCCCTATAAGGCCCTTCTCCCCTTCTTTCATCAGCGCCTCACCTTGCAGTTACCGATCCCAAAACGCTCCCCAGATCACTTGTTGACACCTCTCTCGGGCAGATGTCACAGCATAATATATGTTCCGAAACACCCAAAGCTTCCTGATGCTTTGTTTGTGGCCCCAATTTCATCCCAGGCGACGATGCGATTCGATGTTAGCCTCACTGAACATTAGAACCTCCAGGACCAGCACACGTCCTTAGGTAGCTGGACGTGTGTAGTCAGCGGAGCAGGACTTGTAGAGAACGTGTACAGGGACATAAGGGAGATATGATTTAGGCTTTATTTCGATTTTGGTTTTCGTCTTTCTAAACTTTACGCTCACTTTACCTCTATTTATTTTTTTAGCATTGCAATTTTTTCTTGTAAATATTGTTTTGCCTTTCTCTCTCTCTCTCTCTCCTCTCTCTCTCTCTCTCATCTCTCTCTCTCTCTCTCTCTCTTCTCTCTCTCTCTCTCTCTCTCTCTCTCTCTCTCTCTCGCTCTCGCTCTCTCGCTCTTCTCGCTCGCTTGGCTCTGGCTCTCTCTCTCTCTCTCTCTCTCTCTCTCTCTCTCCTCTCTCTCCTCTCTCTCTCTTCTCTCTCTCTCTCTCTCTCTCTCTCTCTCTCTCTCTCTCTCTCTCTCCTCTCCTCTCTCTCCTCTCTCCTCTCTCTCCTCTCTCTTCTCTCTCTCCTCTTCTCTATATATATATATATATATATATATATATATATATATATATATATTGCAAGATTCTGTTATTGCCAAACCATTTCACTTTTAAAAGAGTTTTTTTAATGCAGTTATATGCTTTTTAGTTTGAGTATTATTTTCTTTTTATGGAGGCGGGTATTATAAAGGAAATGTTAAGGTATGTATATATGTATGTATGCATGTAGATGTTGATAAAATATGCTGGGTTGCAATTTCTATTTTTTGTTCTTAGGTTCAGTCTAACTTGCGATTTTCAAAGTAAAACTGATTTAAACTAGAAGTATGATATATTACTAAGCGTGAAAATCAAATAGAGTTAGTCCCTTCCCCTACACTGAGGTGGCAACACTGGTCTCGCGTCTACACTGACCTATCATGAACGGTTTCTGAATTATAAACTTATATATTTACTATAACGCGTTCAGCTCACAACTTGCTTCTCACATATCAACACTTACCCATCAACAATTTATTGTAAATGGATGGATCTACAATTGTATCCCCGGCATTTCCACTAATCTACCGAAAAAAAAAAATTCAAATTTCTGGCTGCTCAAAAATATTCCAAAATTAACGAAAATCAGGTTTTTGTAATTATGCCGCAAAACTATGAATCGTAGAAGAAATCTTATCGAGGTAGCAAAGGTTCATCTTGACGTGTTCTACATGATGCATCAATCGGTTTGTCAAAACACCTCATGGTTGTCGAGAAAATTTATATTATGTATAATTGTACGAAAATGCTCTTTTCTCGGTTATTTACCGATCAATATTTTTTTCCTTTACGCCAAATGATAGCCATGATCTACTTCATATTTACTTTTTTATTCTTGTTGCACTTTTCTGCCATAGTTTTTTAGTAATTGGAAAAAACGTGATTTAAAAAAAAAATCAAGGCCCTTGCAAAATTTGCCATATTTTTTGAAAAATTGATTTGCTTGAAAATGAGTTCCTAACAGTTTTCGGGCATGCTGAACACGAATCTGGAGTCATTTTTCAGTTACAATGATTAGAAGTCCCTATTTCAGCCAATTCACAATGACATATGATACTTCCAGATATTCCTTAAAAAACACATATCAGACAAAACTTACTACAAGAGATAAAAATATGATTGGCATTACTAGATTAATCATTACTTCAATACAATGATCAGTATTAGTATTTTCAGTAAGTATTACTATTATTAATCCCTATTTGAGCCACCCATGTGATTGATTAAGTACTTATAAAAACCTAGGAATACTATAGCAATCCTGTGGGACTTCCACTGCCTTCCTATGACTCCTGTAGGATGCGTGAAGGAGCGAAGAGGCCCGTGAAGGACTCTGAAGGATTGTATACAAATCGAAGGATACTTTAAAAAAAATAGTTCTTCATCCTCCCATTTCCTCTCCTCCCTTTCTTCTCCTCCTTCCTCCTCCTCCTCTCCTCCCTTCCTTGTCCCACCTCCTTCCTTCTCCTCCCCTTCTCCCCTTCTTCCTCCCCGTCCCTCCTTCCCCTCCCCCCTTTCCCCCTCCTCTCCCCTTCTTCCTCCTCCCCCTCCTGTTTTCATCCTCCTCCCCCTCCTGTTTTCTTCCTCCGCCTATTGTATTTATACGATAATTTTAATATATCAGATCACGCTAGGCAGCCGCGGCACTCACCGCATGGGAGAGGTCGGACTCCCACTAGTATGGCTAAGGATAATTCAAACTTGCTCTAATTATGGAAAGTTATTGAAAAATTTGAACTTGCCTGAAACATGTCGAATTATCCGAAGTTTGAATTATACGGGTTCGATTTAGAGAGGGTTTACTGTATTGCAGAAGGTGTAGGTTTAGCTAATTGATTCATATTTACTTTCATCTATTATATTATTGTTGTGTTAATCTATATTGCTTCTTGTTTATTCATTTCTTGTAACTGTCTTGTCTTGTTTTGTTATTTCTACGTGGGGATGTTATAATGTTAATGTAATTTAATTAAGAATATTAAGATTTAAGTAAGTTTTCCTCTTCGTTTCCATAATCCACACGTAATTGTAGTGAAGCGTTAGTCCTTTTCTCGTCAAGCCCTAGACATTCACTAACGGTCATAACAACGCGTTAGAAAGTTTGTGAAGGGGAAAAAAAACGTACGAGGGGAGCATTTGATTAATTATAGGCATCATGTTTTGGTAAAGTTAAGGGCTGGGAACTGTATATGATTGCTGCTCGATCCTCACTCTGGCTTCATACCTGTTCTCAACATAAAACAGGATATGTATATGACGCTAAACAACAGGTAGCGGCTGACCACTTTTCAAAAGATAACAACCTGGCTATAACAAAAATGTGATCTAAGCTCAGTAACCCAGCTGATAACAAGGCTATATACTAAGCCTTATCAACAACAGCTGGTATTTAGTAACCGGTTGGACAGTGATTATCCAATTCAGTGTCAGCAATTATTACGCCATTCATCGTCCTACACCAGAGTTGCCTTCGTCCAAGGCCATCATTAGGGGAGTAAAATAGGTTTATCCTGAGGGTACTATCGCATATAATGGCCCATAGAGGTGTCACGATAGCCACATAAGAGAGGAACATAAAGCAGATATATATCTATTCCCACAACCTTCACGCAGGACTGCCACACAAACCGGAAAACCCTCAGTAACTTTCGAACTGAGTTTACACACAATTTATCAGAGTGGCTCAGTATTATTCATCGCTGCCGCAAGGAAACTCTCAACAAGTTGGGCAAAGCAAATCAGCTGCACACACGTTTGTGGAGGGTGAAAGGCAGACATGTATGAGACGTGACCCTCGTATGATAGGACCTTTGTGAGAATGTTGAGGTCTTCTTCTTTATCTTCTTCTGCTTCTTCTTCTACTTCCTTGGTGGAGGTAATGAAGTTGGGAATGGTGGATCACGGTGAATAGGTGTGGTTTTTTTTTATCATTCTCTAACTGTTTTAAATCATAATCTATGGTTGAGTTTCTATCTTATTCTAAAAGGAGTCTGGATAAATTCATGGATGGGGAAGAGAGGTGGATGTAGGTAGTGTTAAGTAACAGGAACTACCTCGTGTAGGTCTCACGGCCTCTTGTAGCTTCCTTATTTTCTTATGTTCTTACGTTTTTATGTAACACAATATTTGATGATTCGTATAATTGCATCGCTCTCTACCCATGACGCCGTCTCATCACCCTGATTTTGCGAGGTCTGAAAAGTTGTCGAAGAATAAGACATATATATCGCTTTCCCCCCTTGTTTAATTATGAAAAAAGGAGCTGAAACAACAGTTAGAACAACATCAATTATGATAATAAGAGTAATGATAATAATGATAATGACAGTAACAGCAATATCAGTGGTATTCTAATTCACCCACCCAAACATGCAATGCCTCACCTGTCCAATATCCTCACCTCCTGCACTCCAACCAATCTTGTTTCTATTGTTACACCTTCCTACGACTTAAATTCTTTCAAGAGAGGAGTGCCAAGATACCTCCCAAACTAAATTGTCCCGCCCCACTGGATGTCTCTCACTATATTATATACAGTGACTGGCAATCAGCGGGATTTTCTGTTGATTTTGTTTTCTTGAAAAAAAAAAAAGAAAAAAAGTCATTCCCCTTCCCACTTGCCTTCCTCATCCTCTCTACCTATTCCGATCTTTCTACTTCCGTCCAACTTTTAAACACACAAAGCCACTCAAGTGTTTGGCGGGGATCTAAATATTTACACCCAGCTATCTGGTGAACCCAACGAGAGGCACCAGGAGTATCTAGGCAGCGTCACACACACACCTCCTTCCTCTTTCTTCTTTCCTCGCCCTGCTTCCAAACACGTCTATTAATTATTTTCTCCTTCCTCTTTCTTCTTTCTTTGCCTTGCTTCCAAACGCGTCATTGTGTTCCTTCCTTCACCCCTTCCCTTCCACCTAACAGCTATCTTCCATTCATACCATCTATATTATCTTATATGACCTTTTACGTAACACCCTTAGCGTTTTGCTCACTAATGATAGTTACTTATAATGTTTTATAATTTTTTCTGCTAACACGTCCCTCCGTCTGTTAGAGATCCGCATATTCATTATGTTTGTTTCTCACTGTATCGTAAGCAATCATTGGTCTAAGTTGAGGCATGGGAAATCATTACGGTTTTCATTCTATCAAATATTAAATCATCAATAGAAAAATCTTGTCATTCTCGAGGATAGAGGTAAAATGACGATAATATTCGTAGATTTACATACATGATAGAAACTACGAAGCAGAGAACGCAACATGGGAAACCTTATTGAATGATTATAGAATTTGATCAGCGATGGACACGATACTTACTTAGAACATAAGAAGAACATAAGGAAGCTACAAGAGGCCGCGAAACCTACACGTGGTAGTTCCTGTTACTTAGTTTAACACTACCTACATCCACCTTTCATCCCCATCCATAACGCTGTCTAGCCTCCTTTTCAAAACTCCCTATTGAATCCGCACTAACTACCCCACGACTGAGTCCATTCCAATCATTTACCACCCTATTTGTGAACCAATTTTCCCTATTTCCTTTTTGAATCTAAGCTCTCCAGTTTGTAGATACAGAGGAAGACACTCTCACTAAAATGGCAACTGAGGCCACAAGATAATCACACTTCATCGACACCGCGTGGATTGCTTCATGGGTTCACACTTTACAGGGTTGCGCTGCCAAACACAAATGGAAGCAGTGTTTTTCTCTTAGTTCCCCCTTGTTACAGAAGTGAAAATTGTTGAGGAAAGTACTGATTCAATGGATAATGAGGACACAAACTTACATAAAGGTACCTTGACTAGCACCTTAAAACACATGTAGTATATCGTATGTAGTATATGCCTTCAAGCGTTCCATAATATCACGTTATTCTTCTCTCTTTTGACATTTTCACGTTATATACTCTATGGCTGAGGAATAATTTCAACACATATTTAACAGGAACTACCTCGTGTAGGTCTCACGGCCTTTTGTAGTTTCCTTATGCTCTTATGTTCTTATGTATCGTCGCTCGCCAGCCACTTTCCGGGCCCTTTGCGTGTTAGATCGAGGCACTCACTCTTGAAAGCAAAACGCAGGGCACTATTATGTTACAGATACACCCTCATTTTCATTTAACAATATTTACTCACTGTATTAGGACGTAGACCACTGTATCATCCAGGCTCCTGCAATTACCCTCATTAGCAATGGCTGAGTAGCAGTTGTTCTGGTAAGGCGTGGCGGGAAGTCCGATGGGTGAAGAGCCTTGGGCGCTAACCACTTACATACCCGCGAGATTATTGAGGCTATAGAGTGCTAAACCATCACCTTATTGGAGGCAGCTAAACACCAGACTCCACCTGGCGTGCTCGTCTGCCACCGGTGTCTAGATTATCATCCTCGCTCGTTGGAAGCAAAATAAAGAGCACACACCCCTAATGATTGCACCTTGCTGCTAGTTAACCACCGTCCAATGGCCTCATTTACGAAGAGTTGTGTTGGGAAAATCTGCTCCAGAACACTGTAAGGAAAGGTAAATCAATGCGATGAAGACCTTTAATAGAGGTTTAGTATTGTGGATGAAGGGATGGGGTGGCGAGGGGGAAGGGGACAGGGGGGAAGAGTACGCGGTGAAGGCAGTGGTGGAGGAGGAGGAGGAGGAGGAGAAAAGGAAGTAAGCTAAGGAGCAACGGAGCAAAGGAGACATGTTGACATTTAGGGGAATATGAAAGGCCAGGTTGTTAAGTGAAATGTACCGTAGAGAGAAGGTTTTGTAGAGAGGTATACAGGACACACGGTAGTGTGTCTTCTATACAGGAGGTAACCAATACCTCATATATGGGGAGGCGGTAGCAGAGTGGTTAGTGTCACCAAGTGGTGTTCTCGAAGACCCGAGTGAGACCCATAAATCCACTAAAAATCTTTCTGCACCATCGAGCGGCCCAAGAATACCCACATGCTGCCCATAAATCTACCTTCGATTGCGAGTGCATCGGAAGACACAGGGGGGCGGCATGAGCCTCTAATCACAGGTGTCACTATAAATATTCTGCCTGCGCCACCACGGGCGAGGGCCAACCATCACACCCCTCAAGTGAACCTCCAGAGCCTACCATCCGAACGCTGGAGGTCACTGCCTGCAGGTGCTATAGGCATAAATGTAAACACACACACACACACACACACATGTAAACACACACACACACACACACACACACACACACACACACACACACACACACACACACACACACACACACACACACACACACACACACACACACACACACATATCGCTTCAAAGGAGTCCCTCTTGAGACTCTCCTTCCCTTTCGGTTCCCTCGTCTTCCAAAGATGAGATAAGTACTGCAAGGAGCCGCGAGAAGCCTTGGGGAACACCGGGCCTTGTGGGGCTTCGGGAGTCAGGCGGATCATCACTATATTTGAGGTTCCCTGGCCGTGGTTTCCCTTATAATACCAGTGTCTGGGGATGCCTCGTATTGATTAATAGAGTTACTCACCGAGCAGTTGCGCCCTCTAGTAGCGACCCGGGAACCTCACTCAGATATGTGTTTTGTGGGACTCAAAAAGAACTATTTTTTTGACACGCTTGCATGTAGTTCTCTCGAAATACAATTTTTTTTTTAATTCATTTCACAAACATGCCATACAGTGCCTTAATATCTTAAAATAATCGTCCAGACCCATTTTTTTTTGCCTAATTATGTTGAATGTACATTCAAAACACCTAATCCACCAAAAATAATTGATTTCCAGGCCTTATTTCCGTAAAAACACGACTTTTGTAAAAAGCGCGCGAAAAAAAAAATCTTCCCTCCAACAGGGCTACGACTGTTATTGATGACGTCAGAACAGGGACGCCCGCAGACACTCTGTCTGACACCTGTCGGCAAATGTTATGATGAGCGATTGTACTTCGGTGTCAGACAGTGAAACTGTCGCTGTGACCGACACTCTTCCCACACACACGCCTGCACACACGCCTCCTTCCCACACACACGCCTGCGCACCAACACCCTTCCTGCACACACACACACATACACACACAACACACACGTGTGTGGAGGGCGTGTGTGTGGGAAGGAGGCGTGTGTGCAGGCGTGTGAGTGGGAAGGAGGCGTGTGGCAAGCGTGTGTGTAAGAAGGGTGTCGGTAGTGCAGACGTGTGTGTGGGAAGGAGGCGTGTGTGCAGGCGTGTGTGTGGGAAGGGTTTCGGTGTGCAGGCATGTGTGTGGGAAGGAAGCGTGTGTGTGGGAAGGAGGCGTGTGTGCAGGCGTGTGTGTGGGAAAGAGGCGTGTGTACAGGCGTGTGTGTGTGCAGGCGTCTGTGTAGGAAGGGTGTCGGTGTGCAGGCGTGTGTGTGGGAAGGAAGCGTGTCTGCAGGCGTGTGTGTGGGAAGGAGGCGTGTGTGAAGGCGTGTGTGTGGGAAGGAGGCGTGTATGCAAGCGGTGTGTGGGAAGGAGGCGTGTGTGCAGGCGTGTGTGTGGGAAGGGTGTCGGTGTGCAGGCGTGTGTGTAGGAAGGAAGCGTGTGTGCAGGCGTGTGTGGGGAAGGAGGCGTGTGTGCAGGCGTGTGTGGGAAGGGTGTCGGTGTGCAGGCGTGTGTGTGGGACGGAGGCGTGTGTGCAGGCGTGAGTGTGGGAAGGGTGTCGGTATGAAGGCGTGTGTGTGGGACGGAGGCGTGTGTGCAGGCGTGAGTGTGGGAAGGGTGTCGGTGTGCAGGCGTGTGTGTGGGACGGAGGCGTGTGTGCAGGCGTGTGTGTGGGAAGGAGGCGTGTATGCAAGCGTGTGTGTGGGAAGGAGGCGTGTGTGCAGGCGTGTGTGTGGGAAGGGTGTCGGTGTGCAGGCGTGTGTGTGAGAAGGAAGCATGCTGCACTCGTAAAGGATGCATACATGTGGCATATAGCAAAAAAAATCTATCAGAAACACCCAAATATCTTCAAGTACTATTATATTTATCTCTGTGTATACGTGCCTCTGATCAAGCGCGGGAAGAGGATCCTCCCTGATGCTACGTCACGAAGCCTGAGCCTGAGCGTCTGCAAATCTTGAGTGTGTTTTGAGAACTCGGGGAATTTGCAGATTTTGATTGCGGATTATTTAAAAACGGCTGACTGGATACAAAAAGTGACGACGTATTGTTGATATACTCGTTAATGGCTATGATTTGATTGCATTAAATCAGGAATGATGAAATGGTCTGGACGATTACTTTAATATCATGCCTGAAGTGGTAATATATAAAAACAAAAACTAAGCACAGAACAGGAACCATTCTCTTCATGGAATCAACTTTTACATACAATTTACTATTCAGTAAACATCCAAGTTTACTGATCAAATAGTTTGATATGGTATTATTCAGGCAAATGCTTTCATGCACAAGTACTACCATATTCTTAAACTTGTTGCCAGTGCAGTGGACGACAAGTTTTCCTGAATGTGAACATGACCTCGCATGACCCAGGCCAGTGACCCGCGGTCCCGGCCCTTGACCTGACCCACATAGAGCTGCCCTGTACCTGTGGCAGAGCCGTGGAGGGTGACATGGTTTAATGGAGAAAATATCTGTAATTTGCATCATTGTGTTTAAGAAATATAAATCAGGTTACCATGAGAGCTCAGCCACAGGCCAGACTTCACCACGGCCCACTAAGCCACTCCGAGACGTGACTCGTAATTTGTATACAAAATATGAATAAAGTTCTACGTAGATTCACATGCCAGGCTCTGTTCGCATTGGTGCACGCTCACGCTCCTTCCCCTGCTCCGAGACCCACGCGGTGACCTGATTAGTGATTACAGCTCAAAACACACGTTGGTGTAACCCTTATCAGCGAGTGGAGGCAAACGTGTACCCGCGTGCTGGTGATTGACGCGGCGCATCCTCAAGCCTCGCAATAATCAACGTAGTTATCGGAAAATACCTGCAGCGTGATGATTTTCGTGGCCGTTATGAGAAAGGCGAGGAGCTTGGGAGCTTACGTGCAGAGTCCAAAGGAAGGGAGGGAGGGAGAGGGAGGGATAGCGTGCGTGTGTGTGGTGCAGGGGACGGGGATGGAGAGAGGCCGCCTGCACTATCCCGGCCAAACGCTACCTGGGATATTAATAGCCCAGTTTACCCCTGGAGACCAGACACGCGCCAGTAGTCCGCGGCCTCACTACACCCTCCTCCCTACGAGGCTGACGCGCCGGCATAACAGGTGCAGATAACAGACCGCCTCGCTATGCTGCTGCCGCTAAATTCTGGCTGTTTGGCGATGAGCTTAGGGTGAGATGGGGGGGGTCAGGAGACTAGCGAGGTTGAGGCTGAGTGTTCGGGCTTTTCAATGTGACCTTCTCCAGTGTAAACATTCTTTAGCTCTTACGGGTATTAACTTTCCTGTTCACACACACACACACCACCACACACACACACACACACACACACACACACACACACACACACTACACACACACACACACACACACACACACACACACACCACACACACACACACACACACACACACGCACACACACACACACACACACAACACACACAGAAGCAAAACACAGAGACACACACACACACAACAGAGAGAGAGATGAGATAGTTAGATATATAGATGGAAGGATACAGAAGACACAGAGAGAGAGAGAGAGAGGAGAGAAGAGAGAGAGAGAGAGAGAGAGAGAGAGAGAGAGAGAGAGAGATTCCCACAGGATTGCTATAGTATTCTAGGTCTTTATAAGTACTTTGAATCGCATGGGTGGCTCAAATAGGGATTAATGATAATATTACTAATACTAAAAATACTATTACTGATCGTTGTGTTGAAGTAATGATTAATCTAGCAATCCATATCATATTTTTATCTCTTGTAGTAAGATTTGTCTAATTTGTGGTTTTTAAGGAATATCTTGAAGTATCACGTCATTGTGAATTGGCTGAAATAGGGACTTCTAATCATTGTAACTGAAAACTGACTCCAGATTCGTGTTCAGCATGCCCGAAAACTGCTAGGAACAAATTTTCAAGCAAATCAATTTTTCAAAAAATATTGCAAATTTTGCAAGGGTATGCCTTGATTATTTTTATAAATCACGTTTTTTTCTATAACTAGAAAACTATGGCAGATAAGTGCAACATGAATAGATAAATAAATATGAAGTAGATCAAGGGCTATTATTTGGCTTAAAGCAAAAAAAAAAAAAGATTGGCAAATAACCGAGAAAATAGCATATTCATACATTTATACAAAATATCAATTTTCTCGACAACCATGAGGTGTTTTGACAAACCGATTACTGCATCATGTAGAACATCTCAAGATGAACCAAGTAGTTCAAGATCAAGTAGAATAAAATACAGCTGAAATTAAGAAGAACCGTAATATTCCCTTCTGGTATCAAATATCAGTCAGTAAGCAGCTAAGGGGCAGGATATTTCGCCTCATAAAAATAACAGACTATATATGTAAGTCTTCGGGTTGGCGGCGGGAGAATTGTAAGCGTGCATGTGGTAGACGCTTTGATTCCACTCAGGTACTTCATATGGAACTGTAACTCATTAGAAGACGATCTGGATGCCATGTTAACAGCTGATAGTGGAGCTCGTTAGTGCGGTACACGTAACACCGGTACACAAACAACTGATAGGAATGATGTAGAGGGCATGGATGGAGTAACAGAATAACAACTACAGAGTAACAGGGACAAGTAACAGAGGGGAATAGATAAACAGGAACAGAGTACCAACAACAGAGAGTAACAGCGACAAGTAACAGAAAGGAATATCTTAACAGGAGGAAACAGGTGAAAGGTAGCCAAACAAACTTCAGACAGACAGGTGTGAAAGGATACAAGTGGTCTTTTAAAACCTTTTCAGTCCCTCACGTACACACACACACACACACACACACACACACACACACACACACACACACACACACACACACACACACACACACACACACACACACACACACACACACACACGCGCGCACACACACACACGAACACACACACACACACACACACACACACACGGTCATTTATCAACCTCGAGGCGTCTTCTGAATGGGTGGCGATGAGGAAGTGGATGAAACTAGTCCTCTTCACTAAGGCTCAAGGGTTCATCTTTTCTTCCTTTTAGGCCGACGCTCCTGAGCTTCGTCACTCACACGTTAAAGGTTTTTTTTCTCGTATATTCTTCTTATTTTCTTCACTGGTGTTTTGTAATGTATGTGTGTGTAAAATGTCTGACTCTCTCTCTCTCTCTCTTTCTCTCTCTCTCTCTCTCTCTCTCTCTCTCTCTCTCTCTCTCTCTTCTCTCTCTCTCTCTCTCTCTCTCTCTCTCTCTCTCTCTCTCTCCTCTCTCTCTCTCTCTCTCTCTCTCTCTCTCTCTCTCTCTCTCTCTCTCTCTCTCTCTCTCTCTCTCTCTCTCTCTCTCTCTCCTCTCTCTCTCTCTCTCTCTCTCTCTCTCTCTCTCTCTCTCTCTCTCTCTCTCTCTCTTATTGGCCGACTATTCTTGTACTGTTTACCTCCTGCAAGCATGTAAACATACACTGCAAACTTGCCCTACTCCAAAACTTGTGTCATCTGTGTCATCTTTTATCCATTCATGTAGCAGAAGCCTCATGTATATTCTATGAAAATGATGATAATGATAATTGTAATAATGATCATAACAAATAAAAATTTATTTTTGTCATTATTACTATAACTAACACTTAAAATACTCATATATTCTGCAAGACTATTTTACAGTTTTTGAAAATTCACTTATGGCCAGAAAATACCCCAAATTTTTGTACATAAATATATTGTTACATAGGCTGTGGCAAATGTTCCCTACGAAGCCTATTCTGTGGTTTCATTGTTCACATAATGGTCAGTGTAATAAGTTAGAGAGATAAATTAAAGTAAAAAGTAAAAGGAATCCAGGTAACCCTGTCTTCCTCTTTGAGCTTCCAGCCTTGTGAGCCCGATGCTTAGAACATAAGAACGCAAGAACATAAGGAAGCTACAATAGGCCGTGAGACCTACACGTGGTAGTTCCTGTTACTTAACACTATCTACATCCACCTTTCATCTCCATCCATAAAATTGCCTAGCCTCCTTTTAAAACTCCCTATTGACTTCACGCTAACTACCTGACGACTGAGTCCATTCCAATCATTTACCAGCCTATTTGTGAATGCTTCCTCAGGTATAAGACGCGTTCTGCCTGCTGGGATACATAGGCCTGCTTAACAAGGGCATCACGTAGCCTAGGTAAGCCAGTGTGCCTGACGCAGGACCCGACTAGGAACCTGAAGGCGCGGTGGTGGTGGTGGCGGCGAGCTGTTAGGGGGGTGAGCGAGGCGGAAACTTAATTATGGTTATGATCCTCCGTGCGATCCCAGCTTAGTGCTGCGCTCACGCTGTAATGCCTCGGCTTGGGTATCTGATACTCATTTAAATCCTTTACATTCATATTTGATGCTGAGGTAATCCCGCTTGCCCTGTGCCGCCCCCGGTCTCGCCATGGCACTCAGAGTGTGATGGACGGATGTGTGGAGAACATAAGAACAAAAGAAAATAAGGAAGCTACAAGAGGTCTTGAGACCTACACGTGGTAGTTCCTGTTATTTAATACTATATACCTACATCCACCTTTCATCCCCATCCATGAAATTGTCTAGCCTCCTTTTAAAGTTCTCTGTTGACTCCGCACTAACTACCTGGAGGGCGAGGAGTAGGTCTTGTATAGGGAGGCGGCGGGCATCGAGGCGCGGGCATCGAGGCGGCGAAGGAGGCAGTGATAGATTATAGTTCAGCTTTGAGAGGCTACTGCTGGCGTGTCATTTGGTGTCGAGACGCGAGTGTTTGATGACTTAGTGGCGGTGAGTGGCAGTCACTTGGGTGTTGTTAGGTTTTGAGAGAGAATAACTGCATCGGTGGGCACTAGTTTTCTTAATAAATTGTGATTTTGTCGTGAGAGATAGCCATTTTGTTAGAGAATTTCAAAATCTATTCTTTTTGAGATTCTTTGTAGCTGGAAAGGTTGCAATATGTGACCATCATGAAAGCCAGTGAATAAAAGGTTTGGTTATGATGGCATGAAGCTCTATCATTATGTGCGTCGCGTCGCAGAATTAGGTGTGTGAGCTATTTTGATGCGCCTGAAAGAACTCTACTTATGGTTTTATATTGAGAAGCTTACGTAGTTTTCTTGTGAAGGTGAAGTGCTTGTTTGTGACGAGGCGCGTAATGGGAAGAATACACTTATGAAACATTACTGAATAACTTGTCACGAATGTAGTTAGTTATCATCTTCTTTCTTAATATATATGTAAAGACATTTAATTAATATTACTGGTCACATTTCCTT
This sequence comes from Chionoecetes opilio, assembly GCA_016584305.1. NCBI lineage: Eukaryota > Metazoa > Arthropoda > Malacostraca > Decapoda > Majidae > Chionoecetes > Chionoecetes opilio. The sequence continues at coordinate 115,956 of JACEEZ010006602.1, forward strand.
AGCAATTATTCATTAATATTTGGTCAGCTGTCCCCATGATACATGTATTTAATTTCTGATGATATTTTACCTGAGTTGCAGCGTCCCGTGTTTTGAGGGATGGGGTGTGGGAGGCAGGAATGGGGGAGTAATACAAGCAGGTATACAGGGAGGGAGGATGTCATTGCAGGCTTGTGTAGGAAGAACCATTGATGAAGGTTGGAGTTTGTCTTTTGTGAGGGAAGCTATATAGGTATCTAATATATTATAGGAGTAGCCGTGTGTCTGTCTGTCTGTCTGTCTGTCTGTCTGTCTGTCTGTCTGTCTGTTTTGGGTAGCCGAAACTGTAAATTTAATTTTAATGAGAGTAAGCTCATAAAATCGAAAATAAATCGTAGGTGGTAAGAGGCTTGGTCCCATGCTGATTGAATAATTTTGAAGGGGGGTTTTGGGCTAAAAACCCTTTTCAAAATTTAGATTACAGGTATAAACTCTGCGGTAACGTCTTGCCGCATGTCACTACTTCCGTAGACACATGAACTTGCCATTTGTGTGCGTGTATTCATCTAGTTGTATTTTACAGGGCCTGAGCAACGCTCGTATGGCCCCGTCTCCATATCAACATATTTTATCATTCATCTTTAGTGTTTAGTGTTCGCCGAAGCCATCACCCCAGGAGGCGGGTCACAAACCCCCGGCTAACACCCGGTACCCATTCACTGCTGGCTGGACACTGGACAGGGGCTCGGGTTTTAAGAAGACCGCCCGTCTGTCTTCGCTCCGCCCGGGGATCGAACCCGGGACTTCTCGTTTGTGAGCCGAGTGTGCTAACCGCTACACTACGGAGTTCCCCCCGTGTGAGTGTGTGTGTGTGTGTGTGTGTGCGACTGCATGCATGTATGCGTGTGTGAGTGTGTGCATGTGTGTGTGTATGTGTGTGTATGTGTGTGTGTGTGTGCATGTGTGTGTGTGTGTGTGTGTGTGTGTGTGTGTGTGTGTGTGTGTGTGTGTGTGTGTGTGTGTGTGTGTGTGTGTGTGTGTGTGTGTGTGTGTGTGTGTGTGAGTGTGTGCACGCATGTGTGTGTGCGTGCGTGCATGCGTGCATGCGTACGTGCGTTTTTTTTTTTTTTTTTTTTTTTTTACATCACAAAGGACTGGCCAAGGGCACAAAAAAAATAGGTAACACAAAGCCCGCTTAGTTGCCAGTCCCTATAAAGAAGGCAGTAAGAGAATAATATAAAAAAGAGGGGTGAGCCAAATTAGTTCGAGAGGTGTCTTGTTACTCTTCTTTCGAAAAGATTTAAGTCATAGGAAAGTGGAAAAATAGAAACAGGAAGAGAATTCCAGAGTTTACCAGTGAAAGGGGATGAAAGTCAAGATACTGATTAACTCTTGCATTAGGAAGATGGACAAATAGGATGAGAATGAGTAGAAAGTCTTGTGCGCGAGGCCGGCGGAGGGGGGAGGCATGCAGTTAGCAAGTTCAGAAGAGCAGCGAGCATGAAAATAACGGTAGAAGAGAGCAAGAGAAGCAACATTGCGGCGGTGATTTAAAGATTGAAAAACAGTCATCAGAGAGGGAGTTGATGAGACGAAAGCTTTTGACTCAAACCCTGTTTCGGAGAGCTGTATGAGTGGATCCTCCCCAACATGTGAACATACTCCATACATGGGCCTGTGTGCGTGTGTGTGTGTGTGTGTGTGTGTTAGTGTACATGCAGGACAGGCGTAGGGCTGGGATGAGGCAGGCGTGGGGATGGGGTGATACAGGCGTGGGGCTGCAGGGTGAGACAGGCGTAGGGCTGGGGGTGAGTTAGCCGTGGGGCTTTGGGGAGCAGGCGTGCGTGAGGCTGGGGGGAGACAGGCGTGGGGTTGAGGGGAGACAGGCGTGGATTGGGTGAGACAGGCGTGGGGATGGGGGGAGGCAGGCGTGGGGCTGGGGTGAGGCAGGCGTGGGCTGGGGGGAGACGGCGTGGGGCTGGGGTGAAACAGGTGTAGGGTGGGGTGAGACAGGCTGGGTTGGGGTGAGGCAGGGGTGGGGTTTTGGGGTGAAGCAGGCGTGGGGCTGGGGGGAGGCAGGCGTGGGGGTGGGTGAGGCAGGGGTGGGGCTGGGGTGAGACAGGCGTGGGGCTGAGGGGAGACAGGCTGGGGGGGGTGAGGCAGGCTACGGTGGTGGTAGGTGGTCTACCAAGAGGCACTTTGACCAGTGCCAACGACAGCACAAAACGATTGGAGTTTGCACTCACATTTTTGTCTAATATATACTACTGCAACATCATACATGGTCCGAAGGGCCCACAAGCACTTGTATTAATTTATAATAGAAAGATGTCCCTTAATTTTTTTCATATGCAACATTTCCAAAATTTCCATTTTTTTTTACCCCCCTTCTCCTTTTTCCCCCCACCTCCTCCCTCCTCCTCCTC
>JACEEZ010006603.1:0-2500 GCA_016584305.1 Chionoecetes opilio
AAAAAATTTTCCAAGGGGCCCCATTGGGCCACAGTACTCCCTTTTCCAAAAAAAAAAAAAAAAAAAAAAAAAAATAAATATATATCAGCAATCCTATCCAGGCCCTACCCAGGACCTAAATTATTAGAAGCTATACAAAATCAAGCATTTGTCCCCTGATCTTAATAACCAAGTAATTTCACACCAACTACATATACTCAAATGACTACCACTGTTTTCGATTGCCCGACTCTCGGTTCGATCGCCCCACACAAGCTGAAATGTTACCCACGAAACTAGTGTTCATTCAGTCCTCTACCAACTCGACAGCATACACACCAAGGTCCGTAAGTACAAATTATATTTATTTATTAGTTAGTAATTTTAGATAATATAGGAATATTTTATTGTTTCTTAAAATTTTAATTTTTAGATGTTCGCTTTTTAGCATTGGCAATATATTAAATTTTTAACTATTTTTAGCCTGATGATGCCATGCCTCGGCGAAACGTTGCGCATAAAACAACCCAAGTATGACGAGTGTCTTTGCCCACCCTGAAACATCAATATATATAATATATATATATATATAATATAAATATATTTTATATATATATATATTTTATAATATATATATATATATATAAAATATATATATATATATATATATATATAATATATATATAATATATATAATATATTATATATATATTTTTTTTTTTTTTTTTTTTTTTTTTTTTACATCACAAGGAACTGGCCGGGGCACAACAAAATGGGAAACACAAAGCCCCTTAGTTGCCAGTCCCTATAAAGAAGACAGTAAGAGAATAAATAAAAACAGAGGGGGGGCGCCAATTTAGTTCGGGAGGTGTCTTGTTACTCTTCTTTTGAAAAGATTTAAGTCATAGGAAGTGGAAAATAGAAACAGGAGAGAGTTCCAGAGTTACCAGTGAAAGGGATGAAAGAGTAAAGATACTGATTAACTCTTGCATTAGGAAATGGACAGAATAGGGATGAGAATGATAGAAAGTCTTTGTGAAGCGAGGCCGCGGGAGTGGGGAGGCTGCAGTTAGCAAGTTCAGAAGAGCAGGGGAGCATGAAATAACGGTAGAAGAGAAGAGAAGAGAAGAAAAAAGGCAAGAGAAGCAACATTGCGGGGGGTGTTTTTAAAGATTGAAGCCAGTCAGTCAAGGGGAGAGGAGTTGATGAAACAAAAAAGCTTTTGACTCAACCCCTGTTTAGGAGAGCTGTATGAGTGGATCTCCCAAACATGTGAGACATACTCCATACATGGGCAGATAAGGCCCCTGTAGAGAGCAAGAAATTGGGGGAGAAAAAAAAGGACGCAGACGCCACAAGACACCTAACTTCTTAGGAGCTGTTTTAGCAAGAGATGAGATGTGAGATTTCCAGTTTCAGATTTTTAGTAAAGGATAGTCCTAAATGTTCATTGTAGAAGAAAAGACAATTGAGTGTCATTGAAGAAGAGGGGATAGTTATCTGGTAGGTTTTGTCGAGTAGATAGGTGAAAAAATTTGGGGTTTTTTTGAGGCATTGACAAAACAGATTTGCTTTGCCCCAATCAGAAATTATAGAAAGATCAGAAGTTAGGCGTTCGGTGGCCTCTCTCCGTGAATCACTTAGTTCCTGTTGAGTTGGGACGTCTAATAAACGACTTTTGAAAAATGCGGGGTAGAATCATCAGCGAGGAGTGGATAGGGCTTTGAGTTAGACTTAGAAGAACATTTAAAGAATAATAGAAAGAGAGTGGGTGATAGGACAGAGCCCTGGGGAACACCACTGTTGATAGATTTAGGAGAAGAACAATGTCCGTCTACAGTAGCTGCAATAGGAAAAGGTTTGAAGGAACTTTAAAAAGAAGGTACAGAGAGATGGATAGAAAACCCAATGAGGATAGTTTGGAAATTAAAGATTTGTGCCAGACTCTATCAAAAGCTTTTGATATGTCAAGGCAACAGCAAAAGTTTCACCGAAACCCTAAAGGAGGATGACCAAGATTCAGTTAGGAAAGATAGATCACCAGTAGATCCGGCCTTTACAGAAACCGTACTGACGATCAGATAGAAATTGTGAGCAGATAGATGCTTAAGAATCTTTTTATTAAGTTAGATTCAAAAACTTTAGAAAGGCAGGAAGTCAAAGCTATAGGACGGTAGTTTGAAGGATTAGAACGGTCCCCCCTTCTTAGGAAAAGGTGGATGTGAGCAAACTTCCAGCAAGAAGGAAAGGTGGAAGTAGATAGACAAAGACGGAAAGTTTGACCAGGCAAGGTGCAAGCACAGAAGCACAGTTTGAGAACAATAGGAGGGACTCCGTCAGGACCGTAAGCCTTCTGAGGATCTGGGCCGAAAAGGCAAAGAAAACATCATTCCGAAGGATCTTAATGACAGGCATAATTTTAGTCCAGAGGGTGGAGGAGAAGGAGGAAAAAGCCCTTCATCAACCAGAGTGGAATTTTTAGCAAAGGTTTGAGCGAAGAGTTCAGCTTTAGAAGTAGATG
>JACEEZ010006603.1:7500-20233 GCA_016584305.1 Chionoecetes opilio
ACTTTTTTTTTTGTCTTTTTTTTTTTTTTTTTTTTTTCATATCCCCCCATTTTAATAATCCCCCCTTTTATTGGGACCCTTGCTTCTCGGACCACCCCTTTGGGCCCCTTTTTTAATCCAATAGAAGGGTTTTTACTGTATATGACTTTTTCCCATATTTTCCTAAAAACTGAGCGATCTCCTCTTTGACATTTCTGTCCATATTGATACCATATTGAAATTTGAAAATTTGGGTACCTGTACCATATTGACTGTCTAGTTCCATCACTCTTTGGTGCTCCAATAAAATTTTTCCTTTTTCTCTTCTTTTTTAATGTTTTTTTTTCCCTTTTGGGCTTCCCCTACTCCCCGCCCTCTTTTTTTGCTTTTTCTTTTTTAAACCCAATCTTTCCTAGCCCAAAAATTTTAAAATTTTTAAAACCTACTTCCTTCCCAGGTTTCCAAGACAAAAACTAAGACAGCTAAAATTTTTTCAGCGCGGGGTTTTGTGACGGGAAATTTTAAACTGTCATGGGTCTCACTTCTCTAAAAATTTTTTTACCAAATCTTTTCCCTTTTCCTTCGACCCCTTGGCTCCATGACTCGTATTTTCCTAACTTACTCAAGTTTTTTTCAGGCGCCTAAAATTGAAACGGCCAAGCGCCACTTTTTAAAAAACTGAGAAAACGTGCTTAAATTTTAAATTTCTAAAAAATCAAGATTTTAAACGGCAAAAAGCCCCATTTTTGATAAATAAAAAAAATGCCCAAAAGTTTTCCAAAGTAAATAAAGCAAAAAATGAAGATATTGTAAGGGGGTTTGGGTTTTCATTTTTTTCTCAGTTTTTTTAAAAAAAAGTGGCGCTTGGCCTTTTAAATTCTGGGCACCTGTTTTCTTTCTTGTCAACTATATCTCTTATAAAATTTTTCCCTTTTTTTTGGGAAAACCCTTTCACTCTTTCCCCCTTTGACTTTTTTTAAAAAATGTCCCTAAAATTGACTTTTTTCTTTTTTTTCCCTTCTTTCCCCACCCTGGGTGCAGCACCCCCTTCACCTTTTTCCAAATATTCTACACTTCCCTTAAACTAGTCTTCACTCTTCTGCTTTTCCTTGTCGGGTTTCTCAGTTTTTCCCCTTTGAATTCATTTTTTTTCGGGCCCTTACCTCTTTCCTAACTTTTTTGGGTTTTCCCTTTTCCCTTTTTCTATTTTGCTGTTTTTTTAAGTTCGTGAATCTCCCCTCTCATTTTTGGCGCTTTTTTCCGTAAACTTCACCGCCCTGGTTTCAGTCCACCCCCGGACCGGGTCGGGGTGGACTGTTTGGTCGCGAAAATACATCGAATTTGGGGCCCCCGTCCCATTCGTCGTTCCTTTTGGGTTTGGGGGGATCGAGGGGGGCCCGTACTAAACCTAAACTTTGGGGCGGCAGGCCCCCTTTTTTGTCATACCTTTTTGTCCTCCCCCCTTTTAAAAACCTGGGGCTGAAAAATTTTAAACAACCCCACGCCTGGGGTATTTTATTTTAAATGGTGGGCCCATCATGGTGTTTTCTGTCTTTCAAAAGCACGAGAAGCTCCTGGTCGCCTTCCCCTGCTGACTGTAGGGGCCCCATGCGCCAGTTCTCCCCCACTGGTCCAAGGTGGTTCTCTATCTGGCCTAGCCCGGCCCCGTCCGTTCCGGCCCTTTTAAAATGCCTCGCAAACACAGTGGCCCCCCCCGGGACTAGCCCCGTCCAGACCGGGCCCGAGCGGGGGCCCCGAAAATGCCCCTAATTGCTAGCCCCCTTACTCCACTTCTTTATTCTTTGGAGCACCCTTTCCCCCTATTTCCCCCCAACATCTATGATTCTTCGCCCCCCTAGCCCTTTTACGCCCTTTTTCTGTCCCCCAGTACTGCCATCTGTCCCCCCAGACTGGGAAACCCTTGGGCCCTAACCCCCAGGGTTTCAGACCCCTCACCTAATGGGGGCTCTACCAAAACAAACCCTTTTTATATACAGTGCCCGCGATAAAAATTAAAGGGAACGGAAAATATCACACTTTTTACCCTAACTTCATCAGCTAAAGTTACTATTTGGTTTTAAAAATAAAGGTTGAGTTTTTTAGGACTTACACAACCCCTACAAATTTTTGTTAAATCTCTTCAAAACTGTGCTGTCAGATATCCGTACACTTCCACTAGGCCCTGCTTTTTTTTTGTTCTCTCTCTCCCACCTTTTTTTTACTGTTTCACACGCTATTTTTAAAAGCCATGCGTAGCCACCCTACTACCCCGGGAAATAAAACTTGGGCCATTTGGGAAAGAATGCAATAATTTAATCCTCCATGAAGGGGGTGGGCCCCCAGCAGAGATGGGCGACTCTAAACAAAAACCAAAAACCCCTGCATCCATCTTGGGAAAAGGCCAGCATTTACTTTTTAAATTTTAGCACGTTGCCATTCTTCCTAAAAGAAATTCCCTTTTGGGACTTCAAAACCCTGGTACTAAAGTCCCAAATACTAAAAAAGAAATTAAATGTATCTAAATGTTTAATTTCAATCCCCTTTATTAGTTTTTTTCAAAGTAAAAAGAAAAAAAGCAAAAAAAAAAAGGAATTTATCTTAATTTCATCCAAGGCCACTGTACTTTAGACCTAAATAAAGTGCCTTGTACTCAAAAATGGTAAAAAAAAAAAAATTAGAGTTCCTGACAGCACCGCTAGACATATTACCACTGTTTGCACGGAGTGTGGGTGTGGGTGTGTCTATGTAGTGCTATGAATATCTAGACCATCGCTTATCAAGTGGATTAATCCTTTGGTACAGTGGTAGCCTACTGCTTCCGACTGTGGTTTCGTTGGAGGGCGAAGTCAATACGGAGTGAGTTCGAGTCTCACCAAGGTCAATACAGTAAAAGCCTTATAACTGGGCACGATAGGGGCTCTGGCCCTTGCTGAGTTATTCAATATGCCGAATTATGCAAATGTCCTCTTCTGATATGGGTAAAAAAAAAAAAAAAAAAAAAAAGTTACTACAGTACGTCCATGATACAGTACTGTATTTCAAGATGTCAGCTCCATCATGCAAGGGTGTCTCCAGCAGGAAGGGAATGAAAGTGAAGAGCCTGAGCCTGCAGGAAAGAGTTAAAAGGACAAAAACACGACTTTATGCGACTGAGGATATGCCGAGTGTAAGCAAAGAGATGCAGTTATAATGAAAGCAAAGAGATGCAGTTATAACATCAATATGCCGAGATACATTATTTTTTGCCGAATTTCTGTTTACATGTTCACACAAGAGGTTGTGAGGGCATGATATGCCGAGTGAAAACCAAGAGATGCAGTTTAGGGGAGGCGGTAGCAGAGTGGTTAGCGTCACCGAGTGGCGTTCTCGAAGACACGAGTTCGATCCCGAGTGAGACCCATAAATTCACTTAAAATCTTTCTGCACCGTCGAGTGGCCTAAGAACACCCACATGCCCTGTCCATTAACTCTACCTTCGACTGCGAGTGCATGGGAGGACACATGGGGGCGGCATGAGCCTCTAATCACAGGCATCGCTATAAGAATGCTGCCTGCGCCACCACGGATGAGGGCCAACCATCACAGCCCTCAAGTGAGCCTCCAGGGCCTGCCATCTGAGCCCTGGAAGTCACTGCCTACAGGCACTATGGGCATATATGTATTAAAAAAAAAAACTTAATAAAAAAAAAAAAAAAAAAAAACCAACCAACCTTTGTCTTTGCCTTGCCGCGTTGTATCAAATTCCGAGTTATACAATGCCGAGTTATAAGGGTTTTACTGTATATATGTATATATATATATATAATGGGAAATAAAATGTATTCCCTGAATTGTGATTGTTACCCTGTCAGTGCGCCTGTGAAAGGATTCTTCTGAGGGGATTCATAAGGGATAATTATGGGCCAGGGCAGTGTATCACTCTCCACTCTCTCCTAGGGAGCATTACACTAGTTCCCTGTCCCAGCCTGAGGGCTGCAGCGCCCCCTTCAGCATCCTCTTCAGAATAACATCACAACCACAGAGGAGAGAAGATTACAGGAGTGAAGTGTTCAAGTGGCCGTCAGTCACGGCGCAGTTTACGGCGTTACATATATATTACATATTATATTAGTCCATGGGCCGGACCAGATATCGGTACCACCCAAGGTGGCAAAACTATACTTGTGCCATTTTGTTTGTTGCATCAATAGAAGTAAAATAATGTATGACAGCCTTTCCAGGGTGGCAGCTTGACGGAATATTTTTGTGAAAAACCCACTTTCATAGGGTAATTTTTGCATATTTTCCGTTTTTATTTATGAAACGGTGCATCGTAGGCATGAAGGGTATATTGACTAAGGATTTAGTCAATTAAATTCTGCACAGGTTTGTCTCCATGCATTTTTGCTATATATGTCATAGTTTTTGCACAAATGAAGCCGGAAGTTGAAGGCATGTTTTCATCATAATTGAAAAAAATTACGTTTCCCAGCCATATTTTGTTCAATAACTCTAAAACAAGTAATTTCTCGATAAAATGCCATTGAGATGAGATTGTAGGGTGATGATTCATCTTTTAAATGGTACTCTTATTATTCTTCAAATGTTATATATTGAAGTCTAAGAGGCTAAAAACAAAAAACTGTATATTCACAGAAATCCATATCTTGATGTAATTTACGCCTTAAGCCTTATATATTACCAGAGTATTTACGTTGAAAGAACTGGAACAAAATGTGTTATAATCCATGTTCTTGTCTGTTGCAGATGGACAAGCTGGATGATGGCGGACACTGAGCACCCTTGTACTGATCCGACTCCAAAGCGCCCGCGGCTACAGTGCATCATTCATTGTTCCCATGACAATGAAAACCTAATTTCACCACAATCAGTTGACTCCTGGAAAACTCTCCTCCGGGCAGCTCAAATACGGTGTCATGAGCCCATATTGGAGTTGGTTGAAGACACTCCCGAAGGAGAGATCCCTGCTCTCAATTACCACAGAAAATGTGGCAGCATCTTCACGATGAAGAAAGCACTAGATGGCATCCTGGCTCAAAAAGATAATACTACCAATGGCTGTCCTGAGGATAGCAACCCTGCAAGGGCTGGTTGTGCAATCCCTAGCACCTCAACAACATATGAAGCAGAGTGCATATTTTGCCAGAAAACAAACAAGTACGCCAAACGACAGAAGACTCGAGAAGTGTTGGTGAAGTGCAGAGAACCGAGCGCTGATGCTAAGATCAGAAATGCCGCCACAAAGAAACTGGACAGCAGAATACTTGGCATTGTAAGCAGAGATATTGTAGCCGCTGAAGCACACTACCACAGGTCCTGCTATAGATTCTACACACGGGGTGAAACTTCACAGCAGAAGGGTGCTGTCAGTGCCGATGACAAAGAAGATGAAGATATATATGAGGCGGCTGTTAGTCAGTCCTACAGTGAGCTCTTTCATTACATCAGAATGGAGCTTTTCGGTACCCCAAAGGTCCTGATGATGATGACTGATGTTGCCTCTAGACTTGTGGCATCCATGAAGAGCTTTGGTGTGGACCAAGTGCAGGACTCCACCAAAAAGCACCTGCGGCAAAGGATTGAGAAGGAGTTTGGTGGATTTCTTCACATCATCCAAGATCATAATGGCAAACTTCTCATCTATCCAGACAGCTTAACTGTGCAGGAACTTGTCAGAGAAAACCAATCTCTAAAGAAACAGTTGAAGACCCTCAACAGTGCAACAGTGCAACGAGCTGCGCTACCAGCTCTTCTGTGCAAAGAGGGGAAGCAGAGTCAAGCCAGCTGCCACCATGCAGACTGCCTCTTCCTACACGCACAGAGAGCCAACTTCCAGGCTGCTATCTGGAGACACTGTTTAGAGCCCAAGGCCAACGTGCCAAGCCCCAGTGAGCATGGCTGGACTGAAGAAGACGGGAAGCTGAACATCCTCTGGATGCATTTGGCACCAGCACCAGAGGTGGTGTTGGAGCTACTGGCTTGCATGTGTTCACGGGTTTGCAAGCTGCCTGACTGTGCATGCCTGGTCAATGGCCTCACATGCACTGATATGTGCAAGCTCCAGACCTGCACCAACTAAGCAGTGCAGCAGCAGGAACCCGACCTTGAGCAGGATTCTGAGGATTCAGAGGATAAGTAAACGGTACAGCAGATACATATGTTTCTGGCGCCTCTATGCATGTCTAAAGGTTCCATAGGACTCAACAAATTATTAATACAATAGTTTCAAGAACATTAGTCCTTGTTATGTTCACAAGAAGTCGCATAGAAGTACACATTCAGACTTCATTGTATATGGTAGCCACACATTTCTGTTCATTAGTATTAGTGTTATAACTTTGATGTCAGGTAACCTGATGCCAGCTTATTATGTCATTGTGTGTATATTAGCAAATAAAACTGTAATTGAACGAACTTCGATTTTGAACATTTTCAGAAGGTTAACCTATAGTATAGTAATATCACTTTCACAGTTGCGGATGTCCGTAGTTGAGTGCCGTTGGGTGCGGCTATAAAAGTCGCAATTACTAGCACTAAGCTACCACCCAGCAAGGGCTATCATATCAAAATATATCCTATAGACATGGGGGAATATAAAAAACATCACTAGGCCTTGCCACCTCGGATCGTACCAAAAAGTGATTTTGGGGGGTCCGGCCCATGGACTATATAATATACACACAAACCTCGATTTCCCGGATATCGGATTTGCCGGACAAAATCCGAGGTCCGGGGATATGTCAGTGTCGGACAATTTTTTTTTTTTTTTTTTTTTTTTTTTTTTTTTTACGTTGAAATGCCTGGTCCTGTTCGTAAATTGACCAAGTTGTCCGGCGGTCCGAGCGTCTCCTGTCACCCCTGGTCAGTGTCCGCGCCTCCCGCCAGGTGGCAGCATGCTCAGCGGTTCGTATTGTTTACATTTGGGCACACGACACTCACGGTTCACCTGCAAAGCCTCCGTTAGTCCCCTGACCCCCACTGCCCCTGTGCAGGAATGTCTCTTGAGACTATTGAACACTTTCTGCTGCCTCCCGCCAGGTGCAGCATGCTCAGTGGTCGTATTATTTACATTTGGACACACGACACTCACGGTTCACCTGCACGGCCTCCATCAGTCCCCTGACTCCCACTGCCCCTGGTACAGGAACATCTCTGAGACTATTGAGCACTTTCTGCTGCCTCCCGCCAGGTGGCAGCATGCTCAGCGGTCGTATTGTTTACATTTGGGCACACGACACTCACGGTTCACCTGCACAGCCCGTTAGTCCCCTGACACACACTGCCCCTGTGCAGGACGTCTCTTGAGACTATTGAACACTTTCTGCTGCCTCCCCCCAGGGGCTGCATNGGGGAAAAGTAAAGGTAAAAGTTTTTTTTTGGGGGGTTTATAAAAGGGTTTGGTCAACAATTATTATACAATGTTTCAAGAACATTAGTCCTGTTATGTTCACAAGAAGTCGCATAGAAGTACACATTCAGACTTCATTGCATATGGTAGCCACACATTTCTGTTCATTAGCATTAGTGTTATAACTGTGATGTCAGGTAACCTGATGCCAGCTTATTATGTCATTGTGTGTATATTAGCAAATAAAACTGTAATTGAACGAACTTCGATTTTGAACATTTTCAGAAGGTTAACCTATAGTATAGTAATATCACTTTCACAGTTGCGGATGTCCGTAGTTGAGTGCCGTCGGGTGCGGCTATAAAAGTCGCAATTACTAGCACTAAGCTACCACCCAGCAAGGGCTATCATATCAAAATATATCCTATAGACATGGGGGAATATAAAAAACATCACTAGGCCTTGCCACCTCGGATCGTACCAAAAAGTGATTTTGGGGGGTCCGGCCCATGGACTATATAATATACACACAAACCTTGATTTCCCGGACCTCGATTTCCCGGATATCGGATTTGCCGGACAAAATCCGAGGTCCGGGGATATGTCAGTGTCGGACAATTTTTTTTTTTTTTTTTTTTTAACGTTGAAATGCCTGGTCCTGTTCGTAAATTGACCAAGTTGTTCGGCGATCCGAGCGTCTCCTGTCACCCCTGGTCAGTGTCCGCACCTCCCGCCAGGTGGCAGCATGCTCAGCGGTCGTATTGTTTACATTTGGGCACAAAACATTCACGGTTCACCTGCACAGCCTCCGTCAGTCACCTGACTCCCACTGCCCCTGGTGCAGGAACGTCTCTTGAGACTATTGAACACATTCTGCTGCCTCCCGCCAGGTGGCAGCATGCTCAGCGGTCGTATTGTTTACATTTGGGCACACGACACTCACGGTTCACCTGCACAGCCTCCGTTAGTCCCCTGACTCCCACTGCCCCTGGTGCAGGAACGTCTCTTGAGACTATTGAACACATTCTGCTGCCTCCCGCCAGGTGGCAGCATGCTCAGCGGACGTAAAAGTCCGTGGCGGGGTAGTTGATATTGTCGGTTGCCGGACAGTAAATACTAGAGTAGGATAAACGTCCGGGGGTGGGTAATGGCATCGGACTTTTTTTTAATTTTTTTAAATTTTTTTAAATTTTTTTTTATTGCGATTCCCGAACTTTTGCGGTTGCGGTTCCCGGACCAGTGCTCCCCCCTATGTCCGGGAAATCGAGGTTTGTGTGTATATTACATATATAAGACTCTTAAATAAGGTTAAGGCACATGGAGTAGATGAGAAGGTTCTTCGTTGGATTAGATCTTGGCTAAGTGATAGGCAACAAAGGGTTACAATTAATGGTAATGGGTGGCAAGACAGACCTAACAAAGGAGGAAATTAAAGTTATATGTAGGTTATCTCCCTCAAAACTCACTAGGCTGACATAGAGTACATTTTCAAAATAGCCTTATGGGAGCGCTCTGTTAAGATATGGCAAACAATATTTTGGTGCGTAGTGTAGATACGCCATACAAAATGTATTGCTGAAAAGATCAGAAGGTGAGAAAGATCTGGGAGTGAGGGTGAGCTCAGACCTCCGTCTTAAGAAACAATGTATTGAGGCCAGAAATAGAGCTAATAGGGTGTTAGGATTCATTACCAGAAGTGTTAAAAGTAGAAGTGATGAAGTTATTCTAAAGCTTTATTTGGCTCTAGTCAGACCTCACCTAGACTATGTGGTTCAGTTTTGGTCTCAGGATGGATATAGCCTTGTTAGAATCAGTGCAGAGAAGGATGACCAAAATTATTCAAGGGATGCGTAACTTTAGTTATGAGAAGAGATTGAGGAGATTGAAGCTATTAAATTTACACTCGCTCAAGAGACGCAGAGTAAGGGGCCATCTGATAGAAGTTTTTAAGTGGATAAAGGGATATAATAAAGGAGAGGTAGGAAAAGTTCTTACGGCTAGTAACGAGGGTAGAGTAAGAAGTAAGGGATTCAAGCTGGAAAAGCGTAGATTTAAAAAGGAAATAGGGAAAAATTGGTTCACAAATAGGGTGGTAAATGATTGGAATGGACTCAGTAGACAGGTAGTTAGTGCGGAGTCATTAGGGAGCTTTAAAAGGAGGCTAGATAAATTCATGGATGGGGATGAAAGGTGGATGTAGGTAGTGTTAAGTAACAGGAACTACCTCGTGTAGGTCTCACTGACTCTTGTAGCTTCCTTATATTATTATGTTCTAGTTAGGAGTGTGTATGTGAGTGTACGTGGCAGTTAGGAGTGTGATGTGAGTGTACAGGGCAGTTAGGAGTGTGTATGTGAGTGTACAAGGCTGTTAGGAGTGTGTATGTGAGTGTACAGGGCAGTTAGGAGTGTGTGTGTGAGTGTACAGGGCAGTTAGGAGTGTGTGTGTGAGTGTACAGGGCAGTTAGGAGTGTGTATGTGAGTGTACAGGGCTGCTAGGAGTGTGTGTGTGAGTGTACAGGGCAGTTAGGAGTGTGTGTGTGAGTGTACAGGGCAGTTAGGAGTGTGTGTGTGAGTGTACAGGGCAGTTAGGAGTTGGTATGTGAGTGTACGGGGCAATTAGGTCCATCTCCATCTGTAGCTCGATCGGGATTCTGTGTTACATCCCAGGCAGGCATTCGCAATGGACCCATCCAGTCTCTTCTGATTGCTCAGAATTATCGGGTGATGTCCGTGAATGGCAACAAAGATGGTACCAGAGCTAGAACATCCAGAGCTAGAACATCTAACTTATGAAGAAAGGTTGAGAGACAAAATTGCCAACACTAGAGCAAAGCAGGGAAAGAGGAGACTAAATAATAACAATTTATAAACTGATCAGTAAGATGGAGGAAACAGACACTGAGAGACTACTGACTCGGAAGCAAGGAGAAGGTCGATACACAAGAGGACATACAAAATAATTTAGAAAAAGGAGAAGCCTGAATAACATAAAGAAGTAGGCTACAGCTTCCCTCATAGAAATGTAAAAGTTTGGAATGGACTTAAAGAAGAGGTTATATCTGCAAAGAATGTGCACCAGTTTGTAATGCCCCCCAAAAAGACGAGTCTTCCCCAGGAGTGAAGTCGTTTTCCTAAACAGGCGGGTCTTTCACTCCATTCTCCCTCCCCTCCGAGTGATGACAAATATATACTCTTACTAGCAAGCTCAATTAGCGAACTGTAACCATATAAATTATCTAGTAACTATTGTTAGTAGTATTTTCTGGGGAGGCGGTAGCGGAGTGGTTAGCATCTCCGACTGGCGTTCTCGGTGACCCGAGTTCGATCCCCGAAGAAACCCAAAACCTTTCTGCACCGTCGAATGGCCTAAGAACACCCACATGCTGCCCATCAACTCTACCTTCGATTGCGAGTGCATCGGAGGACACAGGGGGGCGGCATGAGCCTCTAATCACAGGCGTCACTATAAAAATCCTGCCTGCGCCACCACGGGCAAGGACCAACCATCAGAGCCCTCAAGTGTGCCTCCAGAGCCTACCATCCGAGCCCTGGGTCACCACTGCCTACAGGCGTGCTATAGGCACAAATGTAAAAAAAAAAAAAAAAAAAATGTCTTAGTGTGTAGGAGAAGTGGCCAGTGTAAAGTCGTCCAGAATAATATTCACATGAGAACATAAAGTGGTGCACAGTGCCAGATCTAAACAGTTTCCTACCACTCCTAAAGTTTGATAATCCCTTGTAACAGTAATAATGGACTCCCAACAATGCAAAATTTATTCACCCACTAAATATGAAGTCACTGAGGGATAACTATTCAGTATACTATTAGTGTTTGTAAACAAGAGTAAATTTGATTGGCAAAATTGCACACCCCGTAGTGGATCACGGCTTACCCACTTTCCTCTCCCCTTCTCCCTGTGTTATGGGGAGCCGTCACCTCAGACAGTCTTCCTTTGCAGAAATGCGGGATGGTGACTGAGTCAACCACAACTGCCTTAAACCAGTATACAGTAAAACCTCTCATATTCGGACTAATTGGGCCAAGGAGTGGTCCGAGTAATGCAAGGATCCGAATAATGGGGGGATAGGAGAATTTTTTTTTTTTTTAAATCTAGATGTATATATTAGCTAGGAAATTTTGACCCCTAAAAAAAAAAAAAAAAAAAATCAAGGTGTATATGTTAGCTAGGAAATTTTGACCCCATAAAAAAAAAAAAAAAAAGCGAATAATGTCAAAGTCCGAATAATGAGGGTCCGAATACGAGAGGGTTTACTGTCTATCCTAAACAACACCTGTTTCTGCCTTATTCCCACATTAGTATTCCTGTCTGTGAGTGAGGTTAGTAGGAGTGAACATGCCACTTTTCTTATAGTTCTTTTAATGAATCAGAGAGACGAGGTAACTGAGGTGTCACACAAGTGCAGGGTCACCATAGACACACACACGAGGGTCCCACATAAAACGAGAAATAGGTCGATAAACGAGGTCGTTTTATGTGAATTCGCTCTATGTGAAACACATAACCTATGGGAAAAATTGATATTGGTGGCTGGGTCCTCCCGCCCGTACCGAGAAGACCTATGAGGACTACAAAGCTAAATTTAACAAATATTTCTCTGGCAGTCAAAACTCCGGTAGCCTTGCCCCACTTTTTACACTTGCCGACAATCACACAAGGCAAGAACACCCAATGCCAGTCATGTCAGCCTTGCAAAAATCTTCCAACGTCAAATTAGACTTGATAAGACAGCTGGAATCTTCGGAATGGGTTGGTGATGATGGAAAAATGAGTCTGTCAGCTGTAGGTAACCTTTTTGTATACTACACTTACATGTTTCTCATACACCCTACCACAGCAAAACAGGCGTCTGACAAACACCTTAACTTTGCTCCACAAGACACACTTTAACCGAATTTGCTTCTAATTTTGAGGACTCTTCGTCTCTAGTGTTTTCAACCAATGCACATTCTTCGATGTCTGCTGCCATATCTACACAACACAAACACCACCAACCACGAAGCACTTCTCGTCCTCCTTCCAACTCATACACTCCTTCCTTCCAACCCAAACGCACGTCCCCCCTCAAACACTCGTCAGAGACAACGTTCATCTTCACATTCACGATATTCCCGGTCTTCTCACTCACCTGCTTCTTACTGCTATTATTGCAAACACAAAGGACACACGATAGAGCGTTGCTGAACACGACAACGTCATTTTCCAAACCAGCAATATGTTCCACGCTTTTGTGATCACCATGGTACTTGTGGTCACAACATCTCTGAATGTCGTGCAGGAACACACACTCCTCGCTATTCACAGCAACACAACACCTCTGACTGTCGTGAAGGCAAATTCCTCACCATTCACAGCAAACCCCCAACCCACTCACACGATGACATCA